>JAPQNM010000014.1:2800473-2842973 GCA_029783475.1 Metacarcinus magister | reverse complement strand
ACGTACAGTTCATCAGGGTAAGTCTCTCTCTCTCTCTCTCTCTCTCTCTCTCTCTCTCTCTCTCTCTCTCTCTCTCTCTCTGTCTCTGTCTCTGTCTCTGTCTCTGTCTCTGTCTCTGTCTCTGTCTCTGTCTCTGTCTCTGTCTCTGTCTCTGTCTCTCTCTCTCTCTCTCTCTCTCTCTCTCTCTCTCTCTCTCTCTCTCTCTCTCTCTCTCTCTCTCTCTCTCTCTCTCTCTCTCTCTCTCTCTCTCTCAACTGTGATTGACAGCTATTGCTTCTCAACCATGACCCTTGTTGTCTCATTATTGGCATCATTCTCTGTAGTGGTTCCCAGTCTTAATCAAAAATTTTTTTAACCTCAGTCAGCGGAAACTGGTATCTATCGTGATGTAGCTGAGGCCGAGAAGTCTGGACGCACCAAATTTCAGCCAATCATGAACTTTTACCGGAGCACCGACAAGCTGGTGAGGAGGAGAGACCACGTTCTTATAGACGTGGAGATTCTGATTATGATGATGATTGGTCAAGACTACACTAATACTGGTAATGCCTTTCTAGAGTGAACAAACATAATCAATAATTTTGTAAGCACTTGTAAGCTTAAGTAAAACTGAAGCGCCGTTTTTCTTTTATTAGAAATAATATTTTTTTCTAAACTAATCAGTCTTATTAGACACATATATACCTTGCAAAGTAATTTGTTTCCGTGTGTCCGCAGGTCGATGTGAATTTTACACGTCGAGAGAAAAGTTCTTACCAGTAATGCTTTCGATGATCGGGCAGAAAAACAGTCCTGTGGTACCGGCACTGAGCAAAAGGTAATTTGTGTGAGCAAAAAGCAGGCTGCATACCATAGGAAATACTTAAATACCAACAGTTATATGAAACAAAAAAATTCTTCATCTGCACTTTGATGAAATTAATGAAACATTATCAATGATTTTTTTCTTTCTTCTATGTAACGATACCTAGGAAACATATTTGCAGCTTAAGTAGTGGAATGCAGCTCATAGAATATGATGTAATTATAGTGACAAGTAGAATCATTTCAAACTCAAAATATTTATTAAAATATTCTGTTTTACATTATTCGTTTTGCAAATCAGGTATACATTTGTAAACAGTGTAAATTCTCAATTTACCAGAATATAACTACTATAACTAAAGGTGTATTTTGAAATGAAAATCACAATTACTCGAAACCTGAAAATAAGGTTGAGTTATTGACCATATCGTGGATAAATTAATAAATTATATTCCCTAACATGGAGGATGATATTAATAGTATTATTGTAAATGTATGAATAATTTTATCAGGACACTTTCTAAATAAAGTAAGACATTATATATCCCATCTAACATGAGGAAATTGGCAACAGAATGACACCCGAAATACATTCATTACAGTTATGTGCCATACAAAATATTTATGCTGACGATATGAATAAAAGGTGAGCCTAGAAACAAACAACACCTTACCGTACACCACCACAACTGTAACTCTACCTATTAACTGCTGCACAACATTATTCATACATTCATTTATTTACTTTATTTTAAGAATATTGTCTTTAACGGAGGCGGGATTGTACTACCACTGGGTTAAGTCCATGGTGCCGAACTACACGTCTTGTGCCACCTCACCCACGAAGATCACCGTCAGCACCACGCTCTCCGTCGATAACCTCTGGGTACGTACACCACAACTACACACCCACAGCTCACTCAGGGAGACAACGTGTATTTGACACGAGCACCATTTTTCTAGAGTTATAAAGAGCGGATGGCACACTTAAATCAGATGGCAGGCAATTTGAATATAGATAAAAAAAAAAGGGGAGTGCAGTCTTGTGAATGCGATCCCAATTGTATGTATGTAACTTCTATCAAATTGTTATTCTGACATAATAACACACTCACCTTGCTCACCTTCATACTCATAACTACATGTTAAACCTTTGGGTCAGTTTTTGTAAGTATCTCGTTATTTTTATTATAATTTGAACATGTATTTACATTCAAATACATATATACATACATATATATATATATATATATATATATATATATATATATATATATATATATATATATATATATATATATATATACATTTTTGTAATAATAAATAAAATAATAACTATATATTTGTAAAAAAACAAGTTGTTCTCTCTCTTTTTCGCTCCCTCTCCAGGGTATGTTCGTGGTGCTGATTGGCGGCTATGTGATCGGTTTTCTCGTCCTTGTGGGGGAGGTTCTGGCCAGCTGCTGCAGCGTCATTGTCAGACCCTCGCACCCCGGCGAACACTAACGCCTGCCTCACCCACCCTCACAAGAACACGGCTAAAAGTTTCTTCACAGCGACGCATTTAATGTTAAATTTGTTCATTAAATTTGTTCATTAAGCCAATGGACAGGGTTTGCAGGACGCACATATTTGCACAGCGAGCGGTGCTAAGGAGACCCAGAAGCACCAGCAACAGCGACCCTTGCACGTGCGCCAAACTATAAGAGCGTTCACCATCCCGCCAGCATTACCAGAACTTTTCTTCTCCTCCTCTTTTTGACGTGTTTGTCTTTGTTTCTTGCGAGTGTCTTTCTTGATTACGTCCAAAAAGTCTTTTCTCCACTCCTCGTTTAGTCCAGCCTTTAAAGACATAGGCCTGATAGTTCTACTGTAGTGATACAGATAATAATACGAAGAGATATAGGACAGAATATCAAACATGTAAGCTATGTCATTAGGGTATTCAGACTCTCTCTCTCTCTCTCTCTCCCCGTGTGTGTGTGTGTGTGTGTGTGTGTGTGTGTGTGTGTGTGTGTGTGTGTGTGTTTGTCTGGTCCTTAAAACCGCTAATTACGAAAGGGTAAAATCAACATTCAAACCTTCACATATCTTAATTGTACCTTTATACATGACAAGTGAACAAGTGATTGCAAAAGGCAAGTATTTCCACGGTAAACACAAGACCAGCTCCGGTGAGTCCAAGCAGCAGCAGCAACAACGGTCCTTGCATGTGCACCAAATTGAGGGCGTTCACCAAACCACCCGCATTCTCTGGACTTCCTTCTTCCTCTTTTTCGCTGAGTGTTTCCTTTTGTTTATCACGAGTTTCCTTCTTCACTGCATCCAAAAAGTCAGATCGCCACTTCTCGTACAGTCCTGCCTACAAGATCATTTCATTTAGTCTGACTGTTTAGTTACACAATAAAAAGATTACACCAACAAAAGAATCTCTCTCATTCATTAAAAAAAAATACATTATTTAGAGGAAATCAACGTCACCTCCAGCACCGCCACCATGATCGCGTCCACTTGTCGTTTGAATGGTGCGTCGTGAGGCAGTGGCCAAGCTGTTAGGGTGCGCGACACACTCTCACGGCCAAGATAAATTTGCGCACTTCCGTCTGCCGTAATGAAGTGTCGAGCTATTAGAGTCGACATGTAACTCTTCCAGCCTACATGTGACTCTCTGTAGAGTTGGAAATATGTCAAAACTTGGAAGTAACAACTAAATCAAATAATAAAATCAATAATAAAATTAGTACAGTGTGTGTGTGTGTGTGTGTGTGTGTGTGTGTGTGTGTCACCTGCTGTCTCTCGATCGTTGCATAGCCTCCAAGGCGCTGGTGATGATAAACATTTTTTCTCCCATTTCTTGGAACACAGAGTAAGACGAGTTCTTGAAATTATCGATAAACACTTGTCCATAAGAAGGCATCGATATCCTTGAGAGAAAATTATTCAATAAGTAACATGGAAGCAAAATGTTACTCTAGAAAGTTTTCAAAAATTTGCCTCAGTAATCTAATGTGTCAATATATTGATAGTATATTTTTACAGCACTCTTAATACACAACATTCACCTGTCGAAAGCTTCAACCAAGTCCTCAACAGTCTCCGGCCTTGGTGGGTACTTGGGCAGGGTGAGAGCTGCAGTCAAGTTGCCGCGGTAAACAGTGCCCACTATGAAGGCGAACAACAGCCACGCGACAACCAAAACCCGGCTAGCGTGTGACTTAGGAACCTTTATTGACAAGGTCTGGCCAAGGAGGGTAGCAGTAACCATATGTATAGCCACACCGAAAGTAATCTTGTCTTCAAATACCAACCAAGTTCCAAACAGATTCACCTTCAATAAAGACAACAAAGTATGATATATTTGATAAAAAAAAACTACTTACAATCAATTATACGAAAAAATGTGTAGCAACTTTCTCCTTTACTTTGTGTATTAAACAATTGCACTTTGTATACCACACTTTGACCCTTCAAAAATATATATCATTTTTGTCTTTCACCCTCACCATATTAACTTCTTTCCAATAATAATAAAGATTTCGGACCCATACACACACACACACACGCACAAGCACATACTATATAGAATGACGCTGGGACGAAGAACAGTACTGCCAGGACGGCCAGCCACACGAAGTCTGAGAGAGGGTAGTAGAGACTCTGCCACTTAGGTCTGAGGGATGGCGTAGCCGCAGAGAAGGCAAAGGAGCCGTATTCATATCCATAAGAAAAGTCGTAAATTGCTAGGCGCTGAGCCACCGGGACGTGGTGCATGGGCGACATGAAGGACACCCGCTCAGCCACAAGCTTTCCCACCTGTCACGCCGCCGCCACGACCACAACCACCGGAGTTTAAAAGCCTTTTGAATCAGTGTTATCTTAACATTGTGAAGTTCTGATCCTCCTTACGCATACGTGACCTGAGATATATAATTCATATAAACAATCAAATGGGGATAACTCGGTGTGATACCAACTCCAAGTGACATGATACTCCTCTACTGAAACTAAGAACAAGAACAAAATCTGCAATGCCGTGTGAGCGGTCAATAAAATCCTCACCTCTTCCCAGGTACTGGCTGGAAGAACATTTATCTTAAAGTTGAGGATCGTAGACATGGTGAAGACTAGCTGGTAGTCTGTGCCTGAGTATGTCTTCCAAGGGCGGCCGTCTTTTGTCTCCCTTACAGTCTCCTCCCAGTACGGAGCATAAGGCAGCACAGACACGTTCACAGTAGCACCGTGGAAACTTGGGGCCATAATGCACATGTTTTAACCACACTTTCACGTATCTTCCTCGACAGTGTACAATGCAAGTATATGTAAATGTGTAAAGCTGATATTTACTCACTTCGAAAATTTCTCTGGAAAAAGTGAGGAAGACGGTATGTTTAGGGAGTAATGAGTGGACTCTCTCCAGGAAGCGGCCCGCACCACCTGGCCACCTTGGGGACTGTATGGCAGGTGTGAATATAAGCTGAACCTGCCAATATAAATGGATGGATGTAAAAGTCTGTAAGAACTTCATCCCTATAATTTTTGCTAGCATGAAGTACAGTCAAAGATCATTCGTCTCATCAATTCCTTTCTTTCAGTTTGTCTTCAGTCTCTTACCGTCCACCGGAGTTGTTTATATTGCAATATTGCGCCGCTATTTTCATGGTTAATGTTTTTTTGTAGTAGGAGTTATACACGAATATCAATTAATCACCTGCTGGAAGTAGCCACGAGGTACCCAGACTCAAGGTAACTGTTCTGCTTCATGTCTCCTTTAATTCACCCTCACAACCTCAACTCACATTTGTACCTTCGACGAGGTTATCGCCCTGTGACCTGCACCAGATAGGTATATCCACTGTTTTCTCTTCTAAGCTTGTTAACTGCATTACCTTCCCCATCCTCTGGTTCCCTAAGGCTTTTTATTGTATTCAATTTGTCCTTTTTGCATCTAATTAATGCAATAATCATCCAATATCCTCTTGCCTTCATTCCCTTGAAAATACGTCAAGATGTATTTTTGCCTATATTTTGGAATACTTCAAGAGGTTTGTGGCACCTCTGGAATGAAATTTACTAGTTCTTATTTCAACACTATTATATTATTATGTTACTTATTACGAAACTTTTTTCCCTTCTTCCTGAAAAGATGATGATAAGTTAAGGGTTTTCCAAACTTGATAACCTCTAATTAATCATCATCTGTTATAAAACTAAATAGCGAAAACTTGACTATTTTCAGATCAAATAGACAAAATGCATGTTTCCTCTGCATCATACAATATATTTCCACATTTCATGGCATACACAAACAACATTAAACTTTAGAATCAACACTTCAAAGAAAAAGATGTACCTGGAGCCTGAGGACACTTGTTGTTGATTAAGGATCATGGTGTTCATCATGGAAAAGGTCCAGTGGGAGGAGAGAAGGCGGTGAACCTGCTGGAGTGTCAGGCGGGTGAGGACAAGAAGCCTCGTGGACCACACCAACAAGCGGTGTTCAAGTGATAACTTGGCGAAAGCGGCGAGGAAAGCAAGGTCATCACTCACCACCACCACCGTCACGCACCAAGACTGCCGCCGAATCTTTGGATCAAATAGTAGTAGTAGTAGTAGTAGTAGTAGTAGTAGTAGTAGTAGTCATAGTCGTAGTCGTAGTCGTAGTCGTAGTAATAGTAGTAGTAGGAGTAGTAGTAGTTATTTTCATTACTGTCGTTGCACCTCTTGAATTAGCAATACAGCTTTGTAAATGAATTGTCATATCAATATTCGACAACGCTAATATTTTTCATAAGAACATAAGAATATATGAAAATAAGGAGACTACATAAGGCTAGTTGACCTATTCTGGACAGCTCCTGTGCGCCTAACACTTACCATCTGTTTTCTTCATCCATATATGAGTCTAACCTTTTCTTGAGAATTAAGACTACTTTACCTTCTACAAGTATACACAATTATCTCTACCCAGATGGAACTCAAGGACGCTTATTGCTTGTCATTTTCACGCCACAGTCACATCCATTATAGTAAGATACGTCTATTATGATAATTAGATTGTCTACTCTTATGCAGCTTCATATAAAAAACAGTACAATTTTCAATATTTTCCTATAAACGTCCTCACCTGTCTTGCACGTGCTACCACCTGGTTCATCTGAGTAAGCCATGTGCCGTCACCATCTTTACCAGTCACCTCCACCTCGAACATCCCGACAGGAATTCCAAACTGAATGAATATCTGAAGCCAACACGATGCATGCAAGTTCTTAGATTTATAGACTATAAATGGAATGTCAAATATAGAAGAAAAAAAAACCATAATCTAGTAAATTCTAAAACACACACGCACACACACACACACACACATTACCTCATGAACGCTCTGTACAACGTGTCCTTGCATGAGCAGCAGGAAGGAACACTCCACCTTCTGAGGCAGCCCAATCACCGCCCTCACCACGTCTTCAGTCATTTTACCTGCCAAGGGATGACACGCCGGAGTGATAATATATATTCTGCCCAATCTTTTTTTTATCTTATTCAATTTATTATTCTATTACCATACTTTACTTTTATGTTTCACTTTTACAAGAATGTTTGTAGATTAAACCGGTTTCAATTACATTTGCCGGCTAACAACTAATAGAACAGAAGAGCAAATAGAAAAATTCATGACGTGATATTCTCACTTAATATAGATTTCCACCTGCAATAGAAGTAACACAAAAGCAGAAGAGCTAATAGGACATTGTGAAAGACTGTCTTGCTGCAAACCTGCTACTTCAGGCCACAGTCAAGCATGTGTAACTTTCTCTCAATAGATATCCTGTGCACTGCAGCATCGCTCAATGTAAGGAAACAACTTTGCATGACGCCATCTCGTAACGCAAAACATGCAAGCCACAAAAAAAGTCAAACCACTTGAATTGTCTTGCCTCGAATTGTATTTTCAAATCCCCCTTATTTAGATTACAGAGTTGGGGATGCATAATAAGATGCTGGAAACCGTTACACCTCATAAGAAGTAACTCCCTTCATACTATAGCTACTTTTTCATCATATGTTTTCTAGTCCAGGTTAATTTGAATCAGTAATGGTTCATGCTGCCAACAGCATACTCAAAATAGTGAGCATTTTACAACAAACACGCAAATTATGAACTATTACTATGCTACAGGTAACTAGCATTGGTTATGTTTTAAGCAACTTCAATAACAAATTGCCCATGATTGTCATATTTTCTTACCTGGCTGCTCGGGTGTCACTACAAGTGGTTGAGCCACGTGAAGCAGGAGTTGGAGGGTCACTAGAGGCCTCATTTCGCCTCTACAAGCAATATATAAAGTCTTCATGTTATATAATCTACCGCAGACAAAATTCATGAAAGCCTTTTATATTGCAGTTTATCGTAGATTAAATTTTATTGTATGAGGAACGAGTTGTGAATATCTTACAAGCGATATACATGTACAAACTGTTTCTCACAAAGCCCAGGAAGAGTAAAGGCAAGAACAGCCAAGCGGTGCGATGTCGATTCCGCCAATGGGAAACTGCAGTAGTGGGACTCCTTTTATAGAATGAAAAGTGGGTGGAGAGAGGAAGAGAAGGAAGGCGGTCACTATTGACCCATGCAGGGAGGGTCATTCTTCACTCTGCAAATATGAATGGCGAACATGCGGTAATTACATCAACTCTGCCCTAATACATGAGTCATCCCCTACTTCAATTGTTTCACTGCTTCCTAGGAGTGAGTGTGTTTCAATATTTCATGCACTAAAACACTTTTGATTTATTAAGTGTGACTGCGCACCTCCGTGTGTGTGTGTGTGTGTGTGTGTGTGTGTGTGTGTGTGTGTGTGTGTGTGTGTGTGTGTGTGTGTGTGTGTGTGTTCCTGCGCGTCTGTATTATTATCATTACTTCCACCAATAAAGTTGAACGGCAGGTTATGTTTTACTCGTGTTTGTTTGTTTGTCTGTAAGCATCTTCCTGATAACACATCGTTACCTCATGAAACCTGATCAACATGACCCCCGACCCTACAGCTCTACTCCATTAGATTTTAAAAGGTCAAGGTCAAAGGTTATAATAAGGAAACAGTATAGACTCTGAAAAATAACTATCTTTTAACATGGGGACGATTTTCAATAATTGTCAAAACTCACAACTTCCCTACACTTCCCCAACATGACGCACTATGACGAGTGGTGTGCGGCGGAAGTACTTGTGCTCTACTAAGTGCTCCTGTAGTTAGTGTGTTCGTTGCAAATGATAAGTTTGCAACAATACACTCAGTCAATAGTGCAATGCAATACAAACTGATAACTGCAGAGACGTAGTAATGGTATGGATATACTATTAGTTTAAGAATGTTCTGCAATCGTACATTCAGTCTGCCTTCCTGTAATAGAACTTAAGCCCAGGTCCCGTATTGACGGAAATTCTTAAGTATTCAGAACGACTTAGACTTGAGTGCTGTGCTGGAGGTCTTAGCTGAGCAAATTTCTTAAGTGAATTTTCAATTATGCTCAAGGCTCGCTGACCAGAGTATTCGGGGGTGGACTTGGACTTGGACTTGGACTTGGACTTGGGTGAAAGCTACAAGTATGAAAAATACATCGAGCAAAAGAGACGAAAAGAGAAAATAGAAAAACTGACACTGGTATCTCATTCCAATTTCAGTTCTATATTCCAAATACTTAAATGGAAGGCCATATGAATTTTGCGAGTGAAAAAGAAGACCAAGATGTGTTATTTTTATGATTTTGCTTCGGAGCAAGGTTTGTTTACATCAGCTTATGTCCATCTTGGTACCACTAAGTGCTGCATGGGGGACTTACGAGCGCTCACCGGAACACTCAACTTTGGCGTCTGCTAAGTGTACTCGGGCACGCTAAGAATGTTGGTCAATAATACTTTAAAATTCGGCCGAGACTTAAGTGCGGGACCCGAAAAAAATTTGTTTGTTAAGTGTGCTTAGCATTACTAAGAATTTTCGTCAATACGGGCCCAGGTCAAGTGTAATACGATATATTGACGCAATGTTACGTATTAAGCGTCACTTTAGGAAATTATCAACTTTATACTGATACCTTTAAACTATTACCATAGAGTCTTTTGAAACTTTTTATATGAAGAATGATAAAAGAAAAAAATCAAGCATTATTCTTTGAGATTCATCTTACGGCCCTGTAACCAGGGCAGCCTTGGTAATCAGATGACGAGGTGACGATCAGCTAAACAATATCACAAATGACGTTACATTATTTGCACCTGTTAAATATAGGGAGTATTGTGGTCTGCCTTAAATATAAGAACAACTACTCAAGATATACTGAAGGTAAGCAATGGTAATGAGTACCAAGGACAAGCAGGAATCTACCACATTCAGTAATGCAAAAATAACTATACCTAGAGGGAGAAGAACGAACCTACTTTAGCAGACGACACTCAAACTTTTCACTCCATCGATATATATATATATATATATATATATATATATATATATATATATATATATATAGTATACAAAAAGTCAGTTTATATGACGTTAAGATACGTTATTGACAATAGTACAAAACACATAAATAACAACTATTGATACACATTAATAACCCCTTTAAAAGAATAATAAATTTGAGAGAGAGAGAGAGAGAGAGAGAGAGAGAGAGAGAGAGAGAGGAGAGAGAGAGAGAGAGAGAGAGAGAGAGAGAGAGAGAGAGAGAGAGAGAGAGAGAGAGAGAGAGAGAGAGATTGATTAAATGTTATATATAACTCTTTTATTGATGTGTTCTGCTGGGTAATAAAAAAAATGTTTAATTTAAGAGACGTATTTTAGTATCCACTTTCAAGTATGCAAACGAAACTCCGTTCCACTTATCATGAAAGTGACGTGTTCACGCTGTGTAGTGGTAGGAAACATCGCACCACGATGTGGTGCGATGTCTTCTTTTCGGTCACTTCCCAAAACTTATAAAGATACGTTTCGTTGCCATTTATGAATACTTCCTGAAATCTGGAACCAGATATCTGCCTCAGATATATGCACGGATACCCGATTATCAATGTGAATAAACATGAGAAATATTCCTTTCTCCTCAACTCATGATCCTCAAAAAAATTATACTCATGCATAATATCTACTGTTGAATATCCTCTTGCTAAGAATATGTCTTACAAATACCTTATTCAACTCCATCTAGTAGCACAGTGAAGCAGGTGACGTGACATGAAGCAGATCAGACAGACAGCGAGAAAGGAGATCACGTTCACTTGACTCCCTGTACTTGGTCACAAATTACTCGTGGACACATCGATTAAACCTGAAAACCAGAAACACAACATGATAAGGAGCTAAAAGGAAGCTAACAGCTATGAAGATGTTGGAGGATATCAAAGTACACCCAACTGCTTGCCGGGGACTACTAAGCCTCCTCCTCCTCCTCCTGCTCGCGGTGATATACTTAGGAGGCGGTGCTGGAGCTGTGCAAGTGATGGAGTTTCAGAAAGATGGCGTAGCTACTTGGTGGTCGGTGGCAGAGTACAAGGATAAACTAGATCGAGGTCGTATGATGGATTCCATGACTCTGTGTGGCCGCTTCAAGCTCTTTTTTCTGCATTCTCGAGGTACCTTTTTCCAGCTCCGTGATCAACCACTTGACTTACACGCGCAGCTGAAGGGCGAGCTGTGGCTGGACCGCGTCAGGCCTGTCATTGCACATCGGTGGAACTTTCAGCCGCTAGAAAATAAATTGAGGACCTACAGGTAAGTTGAATTTTATACGTAACTTGACGAATAGAAAATTAATATCAATTCAAAGGGATTAAACGGAAACGAGATGTATGTGAAATGCTTGTGTGTTTGTTGTATTCATGCATGTATCTTATGAATATAGCGATTAAAAAGCCATAACAGCTCTTCATATTATTTCCGTAACATGAGACGCTGTAGAAAAAATTTAAATAGATAACATTACCTAGGTCATAAAATATTACAATCATATCAGATATTTGTTTCCGAATAATTTACTTGTTCATATTTTTATTGACGCTCTTGTTTATTAAGTGACAAAGAGGAACTACACACATCATTTTCTTGGTGCAGGTGGTACCACATTTGCTTCACCTACAACCACACGGACTACAAGTATCACACGTACATCGACGGGAAGCTGGTGTACGAAATGACTTACAACGTGGGACGACCGATCTACGGGAACTACGCGCGGCTTGGCCAGAACGAAGGTCTCATGCAGAGCTACAGTGGTGCCCTCTCTCAGGTGACTCAGAATCCTAAACGAGTACATTCCAGTGATTGTCTGATATTACTGTTCGGGTACATCACTCACCCAAACACCAGCTTACTATCCATAATATTTACAACTCTCCATTCATATGAACTTTCATATCAGTTAAGTTTTTTTTCCGATCATTTCATAATACAATATAAACTATTTTATTTATTACATTATACATTATAGATAAATTCAAACCGTCACCCAACCAGGGACTCTCTTAAATGTTCCAGGTGATGGAGGATAACTACAATTATATTACCTTTTAAAATATATATATATATATATATATATATATATATATATATATATATTATGGCTAATCAGTATATCATTAAGCGTCTTTGTAAACTAATGATCTATCATCTGCAGGTGAACGTGTGGGATTACCCACTAACGCAGGACACTGTGAAGGAAATAGCGGAGTGCAGAGCAGACCCACAAGGTAATTACATCTCGTGGGAGGCAGGATGGACGCTCTCGAATGTCACTGACTACCAAGTGTCTCCTTCCCACTTCTGCAACAATACTGCGGATAAGATTTACTTCTGGTTCCCAGCACGACCTCGAGATTATGCGTTTTACATATGTGAAGCATTGGGTACCCACCTGCCCTTGCCCACAACCATGGAAGAAGTGAACTTTTGGTTTAATCTTTCAGCCAAAACTTGGCCTGACGAATCTGTCTACTGCAGAGGTGATTTTTGGACTCCCTTGATTGATATTGAGGAGGAGAGTACTTGGGTGACCCACTATGACAATGTTCCAGCCCCTATCCCTGCGTGGAAAGATGGAGAACCTAATGGTATTTTCTATGAGAACTGCGCCAAAATAGAACATATTGGAGTGGCAGATTTCGACTGTCTTACCAACATTAAGTGCTCTGTTTGTGAGTTTCAAGAGCTGCAGATTTTTTCATTTTTAGGCACATGTGAGTTAGAGCTTCGGAATATTAACTTCATCGCTTATCAGGAAGGACTAGGACACCTGACTTTCAAGGGCTACGGGGAGTATCATATCCGCAAGGAAGGAGAGGACTGGCTATGGGTCAACGTGGTGAAAAATACGACCATCGCCAGGCTGGACCCAGACGCTCCAATGGGGATGCCAATGGGCCGTCGCGTCTGGCACCTCGAGTCCAAGGTGTGCGACCAAATGAACGGCCAGCGCACCCTTGTCCTCACGCCGTGCCAGGACAACAGTTACACTTGCGATGACGCCACCTGCATTCCCCTAGAGAACAGATGCGACCTCAAATACGACTGCCTGGACCACAGCGACGAGGCAGACTGCGAGCTCATCACTAAGCCGAGTAACTACAAAAAAGATCTGCCTCCCAGACCAAGTAGGAAGCAGGAGTCAGCAAGCTTGCCGGTGGCTCTAGAAATTATTATAGACTCCACAGCAATTGAGACGACGAAGATGACCATGAAGGCGACGTATGAGGTGAGAATGAAATGGTTCGATAACCGTCTCACTTTTCTCAACCTTAAGAGTAATGACAGTCTCAATAAGGTGACACACACCAGCATGATAACCCTTTGGACGCCCGTCGTTGGCTTCATCAACACGGAGAGTCACCAACATACAGTAGTCGATTTGGAAACGTCTCTCCACCTCCAGCAGCTCAAACCTTCCACGCAGCGCGACGGTGGTGCCCCAGGGGAGGTGGTGCTGTACCCGGGGGATGATAACCAACTCGTTCTCTCTAGGAAATACAACACTCTGTTCGTCTGTGATTTCGACCTAATGTTGTACCCATTCGACTCTCAGTACTGCGACATGCACCTGCGTATGTTATCTGCTTCGAGTAATTACCTTGAGTTTAATGCCGAAGAGACCACTGTTGTGTACATCGGCAGTAAGATGCTGCTGGAATACCATCTGGCGCAACCTACACTGCACTATGACAACAATGGAGAGTTCAGCGAGGCAAGAGTGCGTATTCCACTAACACGACGATCAGGTTACGCGATCCTCAACATCTACACGCCTTCCCTCATTCTGCTGGTGATTAGCTACGTGAGTCTGTTCTTTCGTCCACACATCTTTGAGGTTCGTGTCATGACAACTCTCACGTCTCTCCTCGTTATGGCCACGCTCTTCACCCAAGTGTCTTCATCGCTGCCAAAAACCTCGTACTTCAAGATGGTGGACGTGTGGCTCCTCTTCTGCATCGTCATAAGTTTCCTAGTGATCATCTTCCATGCTATTATTGACAACTCTCTCGGTGATTCTATATCGGGCATGGCTTCTGACTCCCAGGTACTGACGAAGGTGACGCCCTTTTCTGAGTCCCCGTCCAAGACCCGCTCACCGCCACCACTCAGGAGCTACAAGAAAATCAGCCACACAACTACAGGATTCATCGCCTTCGCCCGATATGCCACTCTTACCCTCTTCATCTTATTCAATCTAATCTATTGGAGTTACATCTTTGGTTAGCACGACACTTGCATCGTCTCCCGTTCTATGAGGTCACTGGTTGTTCGCTCCGTTGCTCCTGTTGTGTGTTAGATATAAAACTCATAAGTACAGCAAAAAAGATCTGTTGTTTTATTGTTGTTTTTGTTGTGTTCTTTGGTGATGCAATATGATACCACGGTGTTTTTTTTGTGTTTTTTTTGCTGATTTTGTTTTGTTATTATCATTATTGTTATTGATATTATTATTATCTTTTGTTTTATTATTATCATTACTATTATTATTATTATTAGCCCTGTGGTGGGGGCTACATGAATTATACCACCGTAATCCCTGTGGTTCGTAAAAGGCGACAGAATGGACGGAACAAGGAGTCTGGAAATCCCTTCCTCTGTATACTTTCCTACACAAAGACAAAACAAAGAGGGGGAGGGGAGAGTAATGTTTCCATGAACCCTGGCATGCCTTGTCTTGGCTATCTCCCTTTACGGGAATAACAGCCTGGTATATAGATATAGATTATTATTATTATTATCACCATTATCAATACCATCATTATCAATAATACAATCATTATTATAATTATCATTATTGTTATAATCATTATTACTATTATTATTACTATTATTATTATTATTATTATTATTATTACTATATTTTTTTTCTATTGCAATCATTGATAATATCAGTTTCGTTTTCTTTTTCTTTTTTTAATTTTCATGTTTCATGTTACTACATTGATTATAATGAAAATTTATTAATACTAATACTAATATTAATAACAATAATAATAATGATAATGATAAAAATAATAATAATAATGATAATAATAATAATATGATAATAATAATAACATCAGTAATAATGAGAATAACAATAGTAATAGTAATAATAATGATATAATAATAATAATAATAATAATAATAATAATAATAATAATAATAATAATAATAATAATAATAATAATAATAATAAATAGTAGTAGAAGTAGTAGTAAAAGAAGTAGTAGTAGTAGTAGTAGTAGTAGTAGTAGTAGTAGTAGTAGTAGTAGTATCATTTATTTGAAATTAAAATATATATAAATAAATAAATAAAGATCGATATGCAGATATAGACGGAATAGGATGTCAACTTTCCTGATAAAAACAAAATCAAATGAAGAAAAACAATAATCAATAAAAAAGAAAACCTGATAAACTAAAAAGAACTCTTCGTATTGAACTCCTACGCGCCATAAAGGAACAAAGTAATCCTAGTGTCAATATCACATATATTTCACACTCATAAATAAAGATAAAATAAGAAATAAATTGATTAATTGGTCAAATGAATATTGAATTAAGATCCTAAATAATTTAATCAATAAGGAAGTGAGATAATTACTTTTATTTTAGCTCAAACTCCGTAAACCATTATTTTTCCGGGAAATTATCAATGTTAAATCCATGAAATCCAGTCCATTTTAGGGATTAAGATGCGTGTAGATCATATAAATCAACCCTGGCTATCAAAATTATGATACACAATATTTTTTTAATGTAATCTCTCTGGATGGAATTCCTTGGTGGCAGTCGCACGGTGACATTCCATTGTTTGTCAGAGGTATGAAACAGAGACAAGTGGTGGACGCGATGCTCCCTCCGCCTCCGCCTCCCTTAGTCATCATCACCGCCTCAACCTCAACACCATTCCAATCATTAGGCTCCGAAAATGTCCACTTCAGAGCCTTATTAAATCTTGATCACTCTTGTCAATTCTTTAACTTTGTACACATGGCAGCACATTAACTGTTCTTTGTTCCATCCTCCCCCGGCGTGACCTTTGCGGCGTCCTATGAGCATGAAGGTCAGGTGTGGGCGGCGTTTTCTGCAGAATATTGATCTTTTGAGAAGAATGTTGAGAGTTGAGTCTTCTTGGCATTCTTTTTTTTTCTTTCTTCTTAGTGTTGCAGTTTGGAAGATTTTTTTTTTATATTTTTGCATCAGATCATGACGTGCAATATTTTGTAAGCAGCTGCTGTATTCATGGTGATTTTTTCATATTTTATTTTTCCTCAGAACACAAACTCCCTTCATTGTTTTCAGATTTTAGTCTGGCAACCTCGTAGGCGTTGACGTCACAACTGCCACCTCATTCGTTGTTTAAGATGACTTACACATAGTTCACATTAATAAGTCTCACCAGTCATCAGCTATGCAAAATATTGGAAGAATTATGATTAATCTCCAACAATAGGAAATGTAACAGTTTAAGGAGTCCTAAAAATATGTCAATTAAATAATAAGTATAGCGGATCCCGGGTCTATAACACCATGGGAGTGTTGTGTGTGTGTGTGTGTGTGTGTGTGTGTGTGTGTGTGTGTGTGCGTGTGTGTGTCAAAAGGATATGTTATAACAATAATAATCATAACCATAATTATATATTTTTTTAGTATTTAATGTCCTTGCCTTTAGGGGAGGGTTGACTGATTCTGTGTCAGAGTGTTTCTTTGGGTCGTAAACACTACAGTCACGAGTTCATATTTCAAATAATTCAGAACCAGTCCTCTCTTGGGACTATAAAGGTGTAGTGTGATTTACAAACAAACCTGATTTTTGTTCTTTTCATTGTTTTCAGCGTCATATTACTAGTCTTTGACAAGTTGGGTTCATTGGGTTCATTGAGGAAATACTTTACTCTAGTGGGAACTGATTATTTTAGTTGCTAGACATTCCATATTTTGCTACTAAGCTCTATTTGCATAATTTCGAATATCACTTCCTTTAGTTTGGTACTGAATTCTCTATTCTTTTCAGTAGCAATTGCTTTCATAATTTGGGTTATCTAGTCTCTCCTTTCAGTAATCTAAACTCAACCAGGCAGTAATTATTTTGGATTATTTGTTTGTTAATGTTGATGAGCTACCTCTCTCACCAAGAAGCTGCCATCAGCCAGGATCGGACTTGTGTGCTATTATTACAAGTGACTGATTTACTGTCATTAAATGCAGCCATAGACATAAAGATGGCTTAAGTACACTATTTCATAGACTGTAGATATTACTTTTCATTGAGATATGTCAAATTTGGGAATGTTAGGCTAAACAATGTAATCACACTCAGTCAATTGATTCCTCTAAGGTTGTTCTCTGGACCCATTACTGCATTGAATACAGAGAAAATGTATTACTCCTTTTACAAGTCATACACACTCTTCTCCATAGTGCACATAGTTCTGTCTTGTGATCTACTTATTCTGATACATATTGTCTCCTTTCAATGAAGTGGCGTACTTGAAGGACTAAACTGCACTTACCTTATTGCCTAATCTAGTGTTGAAGGGGATGCTAACCAGGAGAGTTTAGCAATAATGATAAACCAATTGAACAACATAACAAATGAACATCTTAGGGACGCAAATGTCAGCAAATTGATGCAATACACGGTTTCATTACTACATCGCCACATCTCAAAGTATTATGCAAGGCTATTGGTAACGATAAATTGGTTAACTCCTCTTGCCCTTGTCAGTTTCACTTTACCTCCACCTACATATAAAAGTGACTGCTCGCGATCTATGGCGTTCCCCAGTTCATGTTAGCTCCACGCCAGTCAGCACCGGGTAGTACCTATAGTCTTGCATGTCTAAGAACGTCTTTAGTGTTCCGATGGCGTTTGGTCATCCCAAGAATATTGGTGGACTCCTCTTTCCACATTTCCGCAGGTTTCACCTTAAGGATGTCAAAGGAAGATTTCTAATAGATCAGAACTTAATAATAATAGAGTAGTTAGAGAAGACAATAGTCATTTACGACGGAACAATAAGTCTTAAAGGACTTGGGAGGAGCTAGTTAGCGGTGTTGGTGGGCTAGTAAGCCACTTGGCATAGCAAGACATTTGTATTTTCTTAATTCACCTAGTAGTCAAGTGGGGGCAAAGGTAATATTTTAGTTAGAAATGGCAGCAAACAATTAACTTTGACGGCGCGGGAAAATTTGAGTGGAAATGTTTTGATGCGCGGCGTCACCAACCTTGCCGAGCACATTTAACTTGCATGCGTTGGCTCTCACCACGGCCATGGGGCACTCCTTGAGTACCAAACCATAGCAAACCGTGTTATGCTAGGGTGCTGAATATGTTTTACCTAAAAGTGATATTTTAAGGATTAGGCCTACTATACTGCTTTGTTAAGATAAGGAGAAAAGGAGAGGTTAAGTAGTTTAGCTAGCCTTTTAATTTTGGTAAACTTTTAACTTGGCCCTTCTAAAGAAAAATTCATCTGTAGTGATTTAGGTTTATTTTATAAGAGTGGGATAGTAAAAATAGTCTCTAGAGGATCTTGGGGCGTGACTCGAGAGAAAAGAGAAGACGTAGGTTTGGAAACATCTCTGGAAGCATTAATGATTTCAATTTTCTTTCAAGGGTTAGGAAATTTATATTAGTAAATTGAAGGTATGATATATTTTGAAATAAAACGAAACCATCGAAAAACGATACCAACAAAACATGAACAAAACTGCAGTTTTGTATATACTATTGAAAATGGTATATGCATCAATATGGCTCCTTACATAGGCAACGCGTGGTATAGTGTGAGGACGGGGAACAGAACCACCGTCAGACAACGCATGGAACCGTCTCGCCAAGTAAGGGAGGCAGGCCCTCAAAGGCGCATCAAGGACAATAGAATTGTTTACAACTCAAGTACCGGCAAGCAATAAGGAATCGCCAAGGATTACGGAACCGTCAAAGACTAAGAAACCATCAAGGACTGGAACTGTTAGCAAGATGTTTGAAGCTGATCTCGCATCTCACGAGTCATGGAGGCAGGGGTGACAGGCGGTCCCGCGCTGGCCGTCAGGCTCAGAGCAGACCACGGAACCGCACTTGGGCCCACCAAGCACCTACTCTTGACTGAGAGGTCGGGCAGAACCGATTCCGTAACAGGTTCTCGCGATTCCATTTGCCTTGAGAATTGGAACCGCCAGTTCTAAAAATGACGGTTCTTGCCCAGCCCTACCCTGCGACATGCATACTTTGTGGTACAATCTATCAACTGGCCGCTGCCCTGTTCCTGCACTCATTGCCAGACGGCAGCGGCCAGCCTACCACCAAGGAAAGTCACTGCGCAGACGCAAACCCTCGGCAGTGACGTCACGAAGCCATTCATTGGAGGGTCCGCTGATGACGTTATTATCTCATTTACGTATGAAACTGTGTCAGTCAGGTTTGTAGGTTTACTAGAATCTCTAGTAGCTGTGATTATATTTATGTGAATAATGCATCAATGATTCGTATATATTCTGCTAGAGTCGTCTCCGCTCCCCCTCTAACCATACCTATCGTCCCTATGTGCTTTGACCTAATTAAGATTAATGTACGGCGATGGTATGAGTTTGATATTATGGAATCAACACATGGTTATGAAAACCTAAACCAAAAATTAACGATAAGCAAAACAATTTGTATTTTGTAGTGATTAAAGCCTAATAATAAAATCACATTAGGTAATACTATTATATTAATAAATCCTGAGCTATAATATAATCTTTTTCGCCCCTGATTTTCATTCCTGAAACTCAAAAGTTCAAACACAAAGTAGCAGCGAGAATGGCAGGCAGTCTGTAGCAGCAGGTAATGAATGCATTCAGAATGGCAAACATTTACCCAAAACGAAAAATACGGAGAGCGCAATTATTATTCATAGATGATCCACCAATAGTCTGCAAGAACCTCAGACTCAATCTTGCTCCTTATAAAGAGTAAGCAGAGCCTCCCACCCACCAGCTTGGCGCACACCCTGGACACGTGCACTCCCACATCAAGGTCGCGGAAACACTCACGGTAAGGAATGCATCTGTTCTTACTGCCATTGATATCATTCCGAACATTCCATAAAACATGTCTTACTTGTATCATTGTACGTATGCTACGACCAAGAAGGATACAGTAACTCTGTCTTACGTGAAACATTAGTGGGGCAAGAAAATGTGTAAGTATTGTATATATCAAAAACAGGTCACTATACAAATGATGGGCTTAATATTCGTAGTGTTAGTGAGTCCTTTGTGCGCACTATTTTACTTAGAAACAAATATTTTTAGTTAGTGTGTGTGTGTGTGTGTGTGTGTGTGTGTGTGTGTGTGTGTGTGTGTGTGTGTGTGTGTGTGTGTGTGTGTGTGTGTGTGTGTGTGTGTATGTGCTTGAAAACCATTCCCTCAGAGCCAGATAACAGAAACCTTTTAACAGCTGCCCAAGGACCAAGGTGGGGGTGTTCCCAGGACGATGACTCGGTATCCCTTCCAGCCCACCAATCAACATGAACGCACCAAGTTTGTGCATATGTGGGTTAGCGGGAAATCCACTCGCACTATCGCTCGAGAAACTGGCGTCAGTCCATCAACCGTATATAGATGGATCAACCGATGGAAACAGGAAGGCAACGTGCTTAATCGACTTCCCTCATTCAAATCACAGTACACTAAGCCCGCTAAGGAGCAGGTTTTGGGATCCTTATCTGCAGTGATTACACAATCGTACAATGACTGGATGCTTATATATGCTCCTTTTTGTTATGGTTCTTCTCACACTGTTAACTATACGCAATAAAAACCCAGAACTTCATTATAAATCAAATGTGTCTTTTTTTTATGACAACACAAGTGTAAATAGAAGTCGAGGCAAGAAATTTCATCAGCTTGTTCTAGTAGGACATATACTTTCAGTTAGAACATTTACATTGATAGCAAAATGCTCCTGTTGTTTATGATATCAGAATATAACAGTTACGTTTCTGCGAATCAGTGGATGATGATTGTATGATGATCTGGTGTTTCACAGACTCATCAATTATCATGGAAATGAATAAAGTTGACAAAGTTGAATGATGGCAATAGGAAACTATCTTTTGTTCATGAAGTAGAATGCAAGTAGTCAGACACAATTAAATATGTGCATAAGAATATATTTTAAGCAATATTTTTAAGTTATGATTCATAAATAGTTTAACCGAGGCACAAATTACCAAAGGGAAAAAATCTGTTTGCTAAGTTTAGGAAGAGCTGTATGATGCAACTCATGGTACACCTGACGACTGCTTTACGACTGTCTCAGAGGAAAAGATTATACATATTAATCTATCAGGATATTCAAGCACAAAGCACAAAACTATATTGATAACAAGTATAAGGTAAGGAGGCCATATAATTTTTCAAATGCAACTATGAAGCCATAAGCGAAGAAGTTGCACTTGGAAACCGGCTATAGAAAATGGGTGAAGGTAAAAGCTTTGATATAAGTTTATTTTATATCATTTAATTCTTAAAACGCATGCTAATCTATATATTGAATTCTTCCTCAATTATTCGATCTGATTACAAGGTGAAACTGTTTCAAAGGTAATAAACTCTCTTACAAAATGGAAATATTTTTATTGATCAGGTTTGTAGTATCGTAACACCAACTTTCTTTTTATTCCTATCACTTACGACGCTGAAAATAATGTCAGTTATTTCCTATGCGTGTGACGGAGTGGGTGGGAGGTAGGGAGATAGGTGGGTGTGATGGGACACTAGTATCTGCAATTACAACAGTTCTAGGCACGATGTCTTAGGCTTTCCAAAGGATACTTCTTACTTACTATGCTTTTCAGAGACCACGTTTCATTTTTTCGGGAATAACTGTGTAACAAACAGGTTGGGATAACCAGCCGCAATCCGATCACGGGTTATCTAAAAAAAAAATTGGGTTATTTTCAGAAGCTAAATTTGAACCAGGATATTTCTTGATTTATCACATTTACTAATACTCGTCATAACATTTAAGTGTTAGAAATTTTGTGTCAATGTCCATAGGAATGATTTACTGTTATTTCTTTCTATTCAGATGGTGGTTATGGCCTTGTTCATCCTGGCAAGTTATTCCCAACAATCTGGTGCACTGCTGCGTCATTCCTCAGGTAAACACATATATTTATTGTACACTTTACTGATATTTCCTATTTCAGTGAAAGTTATTATCATATATTTATACTGTTTTTCTAATCTGAACAGAAAGCACTGGATCAGAAGCTCTTGGAGCCGTGCAAGCTGTTATATCGTCACAATCCCACCACGAGTGTCCGGTGCTTCTCATGCTCAACAACCCAAAGCTAATCACTCTCTGGTTCCTGAAGGTACATTGGTCTCCGAGGTGCAAAACTCTATAATATATATAAAAGAAAGTGTATAAACTAAATTCCCTGATAGCACTGTACAACGCTTACAGTTGTAGTATGATTTTTGAAACTCACTCTGGTTAAGTATACGTATATCTTAGTGGAAGACTACCAGACTGAAAGACAATAAATAATGACTTGAAAACATCCTATCGTTACCATAACAATCACCTTCTAACCTATGGCGTCTCCTTCAGGAGGTAAACACGGTGGTGGCGCAGCGGGGCATTGCTGTCTTCCAGATGGCACCTGATAATGTGATCGGTAATGAGACACAGACCTACTTGACGGGGGCAGTCGAGAATGTTCATCAGGTAGGATATTTCTGAGCAAAAGCTGGAAGCGTTTTCTTTGCTATATATTTTTTTTTAATAAATACCTGTCATTGTAAAAATAAGTGATGACATGTAATAAAAAGAGTTGTCCTCAAGACGAGTGTGTTATCATATTCTTAATGCAGTGGAAGGGAAAAGAGATGATTTTTTTATTCCGAGATGACGCTGAAGATGGTGAGTGATTCTTATAGGGTAAGCATTGTAGGCTTCCGTGTCGCCTACATTGAGTCATTGGTGGGATTGTAGATGGGTCAGCTGTGGCACTGCCTGGTGTTGGTGGTGGTGAGCGATGACCCAACCTTCCTCGCTGCCTTCGCTCACCTGTCACTCAAGCGTCACGCCCTCAGGTGGTCAACGAGGATCCTTGTCCTCACTCGCCTCCCTCTCAGCCAACTTGGCGGCCTGCACGGCCTTCTCTCCAGCAAGAACGCCATGCTGCTCCACGCGGAGGAGGGCAAGGAAACAAGCAGGTGACTCCATGTGTTACATCAGCACTTGAGGAAAGTTACAGCTGAGTATAATATAGCAGAAGCACATCATTAAACACTTATTCACGGGTTAACGCTGTTGAATGGTTCAACTAAGTATAACTTCATACAACCCGACCCATGAAATACATAAATGTGTAAGAAACTCCATGTGCAGTCGCGCTAGGAAGTGTTGCCGCCGTTTTTAGAATATTTCCTCCTGGCGATATCTGGCAACTGCACCACACAAGCATTTCCTACTGGCTCTATTTTTGTCACAATTATCAATACTATTAAAGTCCATAATAACACATTTTACATACACTACTTGAATGCAAATAATTGTTCAAAAGTAGTACGAAGCCAATGCATCTGGTATATAAAGAAGATATATCAATATTTACTTAATTACCAACATCAAAATTATGATGACGATACATTAATCATAACAGTAAGTGAATACAATAGATAAAATATAGCATATCGGTACTGAAGACATATTTAGTAGCCTAGGTTCCAAAACAGGGCTACACGTGTCCCACGGAGTCCTGACAAGTATTTTCAGGGATATATTGTCACAGTTAATTCAGTTTTGTATAATGATAAGTCATGGAGTGATGGCACTATTAGAACTTTTGTCTACAATTTTCTTTGTCGCACAGGTGTGGTATATATACGTATGTATATGTGTGTGTGTGTGTATATATATATATATATATATATATATATATATATATATATATATATATATATATATATATATATATATATATATATACACACACACATACACACACATATGCATATAATCATAAATATATACAAAACAGGGGTGTTGGAGTGTACGTGTCGTCGCCGTTGAGTACGCCCACCACCTATCCCAAGAGGGTCGCCACCTGGACACCCAACACGACGTGGACACGGGACTCTCACCTCCAGCTTTTCCCGGAAAAGTTTTCTGTGTTTGTATTCATGTTTATTCCAATTACTTGCACTTGCATTTCACTTGTGTTGTGACAATAAAGTGCAAAATTGATGTTTTAAATAACTTTATAATATTATTGAATAGACTTTTCATGTATCCGAAAATAACTCGTGTACTCAGGTTTAGCTCTGCACCAAAACTGACTTTGGTGGTCGAGCAAATGGCTCACGACGTCATATCGTGGGTAGCAGACCCTGAAGCCCCGGAGGGACGCCGCCTTGTTTACACTGGACATATTGACAATACCATAAGATACTTCGCCAGAGCAATGAATTTCACGCAAGTTGAACATGAGTATTGATTATAATACATGAAATATAATAAAATATTGTCCATAATTTGTGCTACAATAGAATATTCATCTAAGTATTTAAAGTTTACTTGGTTTATTCATATCAGAGCTCTCAACCATAGAACAAAAAGTTATGTCGTAAGTATAACTTAAAACTAATAATTAAATATTCTTGAGTCTCTTCGTATCTTGTACTTGCGAAGCAAACTATCTATTCGACTCACATGCAAAGGAAAGCTTTAAATTTCATTTTTTTTTTGCATATTTCACGAATATTATTTTTTTTCCCTCCAATTCCAAAATTTGACCAGAAGTAAAAGACCGCTGCTACACAGGTACAGGTACGTGGTGTCCCCCGACAGGACGTTCGGCACCAAACTGGCTGACGGGTCGTGGACCGGCATGATGGGCATGGTGGTGAGGGAGGTGAGTGAGGCCTCAACTTCATTCCGACATTATGACAGTTTGCATGGCCATCCTGTGAAGCTAGCATCGGATGTCTCGACTTGTTTATGCAGAACATACATACTTTTCACTCTATACGTGCCTGTTCGGTGATATTTATCTCAGAAGATATACAAAATGTGACAGCAGTTTGTGTTATGGCCTATAATCCAAAGCTTGATACTTATTTATCTTTTTTGCCACTATATATATATATATATATATATATATATATATATATATATATATATATATACCATATATATACATATATACATATACCATATATATACATATATACATTATATATATATATATATATATATATATATATATATATATATATATATATTTTACAGGAGATTTATTCCAAAAGGCAAGTCACTGTAACTGAGAAATGTTTTTCAATAACAAGTTATGTTACGGGGCAAAATATAGCATTTTTAAATCACGTACTTTGCTATAACAAGACAAATATTTTTTGTTCCAGGAGGTAGACTTCGGTGCAGTGCCCATTATGTTATCACCAGTGCGGGCAGAGGCCGGTGATTATACCATGGCGATCTGGACTGGAAACATGAAGATAATCAGTGGAGTTGGAGGGCTGCAAATAGATCCGTGGGGCTTCCTGTTACCTCTCACGCCCCTCGTGTGGATGGCCACACTGACAGCATTGCTGGGGGTGCTTTTCGTTATACAGATGTTTTCCTCCTGCCTGCCCAGTAATACGCTTTGCCGCGGCAGCTGGTCAGCCAACACCTTCAGTTGTATCCGCGTCATCCTCCAACAAGGTGAGGCCTGGGAGTACTATAATGACCCCTCCTGCTATTGGCGCCTTCCCCCTAAAAGGTTTCATACTCTCAGAGCCCAACAGTCATTCCCTCATAGAGACAAACTCTCACTCACTCACTCCCAACGCAGACATCATGCTGCCTGCGGAGTGGTGGTGGTGGGAGCGTCTGATGCTGGGGTTGTGGATGTTGATGACGCTGGTGCTGGCGAAGAGCTACGCTGGCAACCTCATGTCCCTCCTGGCCGTGAGATATATTCCGCAACCTTTCCAAACTCCAAGGGATGTTCTCAATGATCCACACGTTTCCATGATATGGCAAAAGTATTCCAAAAATGAACAATTTCTTCGTGTAAGTGGAATGAACTAGGTGATGTACACGAGACTAGTCATTTTCCAATTTTAACGTTCCTTTCCCCTACTGCATGTCATTGAGCAAGCTGAGTTGTTGTTCTAATCATAGTATCCAGCATAATGATAAAACTGACACACAAAAATAATCCACGATTTAAAAAGACGATCAAAATGTTTTTCTTAATACGCAGGACATCGGTAACATATGTAACATAATTTATTGTACAATACTGACTTATCATTCATACTTAATCAAAGTTCAACGATATTAATAAACGTGCTGATGACTGTTTTTTTAAGGACGTTGAATCCGGTGTGTTCCGGGAGGTGGCGGACCTAGAGGAGGAGGGTCGCCTTCAGTTCCACACTCAGGCACAGTTCCAGGAGAGCCTCGACACCCTGGTGAGGACCGGAGATCACGTGCTCATCGACATGGAAAATAATATAAGAGGCTTGGTGGCTATAGATGTCTCTAAGAAGGGTACTTTTCCAACACCTTACTTTTTTCCTTCTCTTTCTTTTCGTTTTTTCTTAATTACTATTTCAACACTGCAACCACATGTGAAGTGTTCACGCCATAGAGATAGGTATTTCTTGAGCCACGAGGCAAATATTTTCCTGTCACACAATGCCTTTACTTGTACTGGCTGACATCACCAGGTAATGAATACTGTTCAGGTGCTTCCTCATGACATCATTAGAGATAAAAGAATTAAGGGAGTGCGGGAAGCTATCTATGGCTCTTACATCGATATTTTATTTTTGAACGTCCAAGAAATTATGTCAACTTTGTCCTAATTAATGGAGGCGAAGGCCATACCTGGTCTTCTAAGGATAGTGACTATTTCATGGGTTGCAGTACTCAGTCTCTCCTTCATTAACACCTAAAACTGCTTAGGGTCAACTTGAATGCTCTCTCTCTCTCTCTCTCTCTCTCTCTCTCTCTCTCTCTCTCTCTCTTCCTCTCTCTCTCTCTCTCTCTCTCTCTCTCTCTCTCTCTCTCTCTCTCTCTCTCTCTCTCTCTCTCTCTCTCTCTCTCTCTCTCTCTCTCTCTCTCTCCCTCCCTCCCTCCCTCTCTCCCTCTCTCTCTCTCTCTCTCTCTCTCTCTCTGAGATAAAAAAATTCAACGTAAATTTCGTATCCTGTGTCTTGTGATATACTTCTTGGTATGCGACTCGACTCTTTGTGTAGTTTCTTCACTCTTCGTTTCATATTTTCTTATGTTGAACGAACGTATAACAACAAAAATAAATGCAGAACATATTAAGTATAATGTTGAAGATATAAATACGAATAGTATGCAATATATTTGATTTAATGCACAAAAAATAATATATAACAAATAGATATATAAACATACACATGACACAGGCAACAACATACACTAGTTTCTTAATATCCTGTAAACACGTGCAGCTTATCCACAATAGAGGATATGATATGATATGAACAGGAGGAGGATCGTTTTATCGGGCCGCTTCCTTTCTGAGGCTTTAACATCTTGTCTCTACGTACCAGTTACAAAACTTTTATATGTCCTTTCCATTATCATTTTGTAACTACGCATTAGAATTTTTTCACATCCTTACTGTTAATGCTCTTACACATTATTGTTGTTGTTGTTGTTATTATTATTATTATTATTATTATTATTATTATTATTATTATTATTATTATTGTTATTATTAGTAGTATTATTGTTATTATTATTATTATTATTACTATTACCATTATTATTTCACTTTCATATAGAGTAGTCCTGTCTCTTCGCTAGCGGGTCCACTAAATATATATATATATATATATATATATATATATATATATATATATATATATATATATATATATATATAAATACATACAGACCACATGGGATATATGCGGTGTTGGCATGAAATCCTCAGCGTGTGTTCTCATCAAAAAGGACCAAATTATAATACAGTTAGGAAATAATGTCACCTTCCCACCAGGAAACACTGCCTGTTAGCTACTTCACTTTATCTTTTTTTTCGCTATCATGGGTGGCAATACATGTTTTTTGCACAGGTCACTGCGATTTCTATCTATCAAGAGATAGATTTCTTCCCTTTTCTGCCGTTTTGATGAGTCAGAAGACGAATCCCATTATACACGGCATCAACCCGAGGTAAGTTTACTTGTTAAAAGCAGAGTTCAAGTATTTTCTTTAACTGAAATATAAAGAAAAAAATATTCACAAATAATTCTACTTGCATTTTCTCTTTTGTGTTTGAATACATTATTATATAGAAGTACGAGCTGGATGATCATTACGCAACAGTCGTACGTTTAAGTTGTCTGCATAATACAATACTTATATATTTTTCTTTATTATCTTGTATCACTACGTTACTCTGTACTAGGCACCAAAGTAACTGTCAACATCCTACAGGGTGATGGCTTTGTTGGAATCAGGACTCTTCAAGTACTGGGCGCAGGACGTCCCTAACTTCACCAGATGCGACAATGTTCCCAAAAGAGTTGCATTCACCACCACTCTCTCCACCACTAACCTATGGGTGAGAACCATTGCCGGAACCTTTGTAGGCGTTTTGTAATGGATAACTCTAAATAAGTTTGCACTCGCGTGAGACGTTCCTGCATTTGATCTGAGTGAGAAAGATAGTGTTAGAAAAGCATTACATCATAGAGATTTATGCATTTAAGGGTGTAAAAGGCGTGTACGAAAGGCTAAGTTGGAGCCCCAAGTTCATTAATTTTCTGTGTTGTGTGTGTTCCAGGGTGTGTTTGCGGTGTTGGGCGGAGGTCTGACTGTCGGGATGGTGGTCTGGTGTGTTGAGTTCATCCTCGCAGCAACAGTTTGATTAACGCGCTATCAAGGGTAATGACAAATATCAATTATCTCTACGAAGTCTTATGAAAACCACAACTTCATTTATTTCTACGACTGTGTTTGCAATACAATATACTGACAGAAAAATAAAAACATCGTACCTCATAAGTATACAAGATCGTAATTATATCAATACACCAACGTAGAGATGTTTTTATTTCAGCTCGGACAAAAGTTTTCAGCTACACTCACATGAATATATTTTAACCTCAATAGCCAAGGATCAAGGAACTGCACGATTATATTTTCAAGGGAAGAAGACAACTCTTATGACATCATCAGCCATCAGGAAGCAGCAATCAGGCTTCAAACAGACAGCTAAATATTGACGTGACATGTTACCGAACTTACACAAAGAACACGTACAAGGATTGAAAACACTCTCTTTTTTTCGCTCTCTCTCTCTCTCTCTCTCTCTCTCTCTCTCTCTCTCTCTCTCTCTCTCTCTCTCTCTCTCTCTCTCTCTCTCTCTCTCTCTCTCTCTCTCAACTGTTAATTTTGGATGACATACAAAGTAGAACTGCAGCCTTTAAAAGGGGCGCGCAAGGCCTCCTTCCTACCAGCCTGCAGCCCAACCTGGCCCTGTACAGTCACACCTGACTCCTCAAGGTAAGCAACCCATCTACTGGTTTGCATTGGTATCATTCGCTGAACGTGGAGGTAAAGCAGAATCCAAAAATAGTTTACAATTGTTGGAGGATATTATGATTAATGTGATCGTGAGCAAAACGTTCAAAAGGCTTGTATAGTCATTTAGATGTTTAACAAAATCCTGAGCTGTTCTGTACTTGCGTAAAATCATTGAGCGAAAGCCTTGGTCTCAACATTTTCATATAAAGATTTACCTTTTTATATATATTTCCCTAAGTTTATTCTTTAATTATGAGGGAAAGAAAGATTATTCATAATGTGTGGGGGAAGGTCAAAGCAAGGGCGTAGTTTTCTCTATTGCAAAATTCTCCTCCAATATAACGCAAAGACGTGGTAATTTCTCAATATCTGGCCCAGGATCAAGGTGGACGAGTAGCCGGGACGATGACTCGATATCCCTTCCAGCCAACCAATCTAAGTGAACGTTCAATGTTTGTATCCATGTGGGTTGCCGGAAAATCCACTCGCACTATCGCTCGGGAAACTGGGATCAGTGCGTCAACAGTTTGCAGGTGGATCAACCGGTGGAAGAAAGAAGGCAACGTGTATAACCGACCTCGCTCATACAACTGTTTATACGTTAAGCCGACACATGGGCAGGTTGTGGTCTCTAACGTGCAATGTTTATTGAATCAAAAGTACACTGATTGGACCGTTTTGTATCCTTCTGTAGGCAATGGTTCTCTCTCTCAGTATGAATAGCTACATGAATACAAAGAAGCGTCATGTGTGTTATATAGTAATGTAAATTCGAATGTTCTGAAATAAAATTGTTTGATATCTCACAGTATTATATTAGTCTTTTTCTCAAGATAAAACATATAATAACTAAGTGATAAACAGGTAACTTTTTTTGTATGCAGCATGCCTATAATGTTATTAGTTTTGACTCAAAACGAAACTTTTCTTTACTTTAAGGAAAGCATAACGAAAATTTTAATGGTCTGCAAAAATAGCATGGAAAGTTACTTCACTGGATGACACTTCCGTGATGAACAATCTCATGATTATGAGATACTTTTTGACGTAAGGTTTATATTCGCTGAACGAAGTAATATGAATTAAACAACATAAGTGGATTGCAAATATGTGCATAAATAACCATCAGCCGCATCTGTGTCTATACCATTACGGTACCAAACTATTACTACAATGATTACTATTTTGTATATCGTAATCTTCTTCAGTACATGACTGTAACACACAAAAGACTCTTCCTTTTAATGTATGTCCCTTCAGTGCATGAAGATGCCGATATCTTACCCAAGCAGAATATGCTACTACTGTCTCCACTTCCGTTACTTCTAAAATACTACTACTACAACTACTATTTTTACTACTACTACTACAACTGATATTATTACTGCTACTACTACTACTACTATTACTATATAGTAGTGATGATAATGACAACAATGGTGATAGAAATAATTGCAATGATGATAATAGTAATGATAATAATAATAATGATAACTATAATAATAAAAATCATAAGAATAACAATAATAACAATAATGATAATAACAATAATAATAACAATAATAATAATAATAATGATAACAAAAATAATAATAATAATAATATAGATAATAATAATGATAATAGTAATAACGCAGTATGAGGTTAGTAGGTACAAAGAGAACGGGAGAAGTCGCATCGTAGCTGTTTGATATTAAGTAACACTCAGTGAATTTAATAACGTGACTCTAAGGTGCACCAGCCCATCGACCTTCCAACAATATCAGCTCAGTGAGGAAGTTGAGGTATTTTGACTGCAAACTAAATTATCTTTTTATTTTTATATAGTTTAGTTATGCTTATGTATTTTTTCTTTATTATTCTATTATTACTTTATTATCATTCACTATAAAAATTCTTAAAAAATAAATGAGTCATGGTTCTTCCAAGACCTCCAAGAAGGATACTTGACATGTTTTTGCTCTTCAGATGGTGGTTATCGTCCAGCAAACGTGGTTATTCCTCATGGCAAATCATGTCCTGCAGTCTGCTGCGCTGTTGCTTTATTCTTCAGGTAAACATATATAATTTTAGTCTACTTTTAGTAACGGTATCAACATTTTCCTTTTAAAAATCATTATCAGGTATCAACATAACATTGTTCTCCACATCTTTCAAGAAATCACTGGACCAGAAGCACTTGGAGCGGTGCAAACTGTGATATTAAAACAGTCCAAGCATGGGTGTCCGGTGGTTCTCGTGCTTAACAACCAGCACCAGTTTACTCTCATATTGCAGAAAGTACGTATCTTTCTCTAAACAATATGGCCGTTTAAACTTGAATATTTTGACAGATGTTAGTATATCAAAGGAAGATCAAGCAGATTGAAAGTAAATTATGTCTGGAAAGAAATCGTTACGATTCAAGTTATTAGTATTTTCATATATGTTATTTTTGAAGGAGGTAGAAGCAGTGCAGGCGCCACATGGTTTTACTGTATTTCACGTGAAAACTGATAACCTCAAGGGTAATGCAACGCAGACTCACTTGAAAGCGACAGTCAACAACCTTCGCCAGGTAGGTCATTCTCAGATGAATATTGAACACTTGCATTGTATTGATATATGCTGGACAGTATAGAGAAGAGTCGCGCTGCCAGACTCATGATTGATTGGTTGGTTGATTGTAGTGATCATAAATATAAGGTCAGTATTTCAGGAGAAGATGCTGTGACATCCACAGATGAGTCAGTTGTGGCGCTGCCTGGTGGTGGTGGTGGTGAGCGATGACCCAACCTTCCTCGCCGCCTTCACTCACCTGTCACTCAAGCATCACGCCCTCAGGTGGTCAACGAGGATCATTGTTCTCACTCACCTCCCTCTCAGCCAACTTGGCGGCCTGCACGGCATTCTCTCCAGCAGGAACGCCATGCTGCTCCGCGCGGAGGATGACAAGGCAACTGTCAGGTGAGGTTAAGGTAAAGTGCGGGCACACGGTGTAGCTGCACGTAGCTGCGGGCGTTCATCTCTCGTCACATTGGCCTTTGAGCTTGTGGTGGAAATTAATCCATTACCCCAGGACACAAGGCCACTGTGACATCCGAGTTTCCACAGTTTACCTTCCCCAGGTTTTACCTAGGTACCCATTCACCGACCAACCTGTTTGGGAGGATGAACAGCTGTCAGGTGATTCCAAGTATTATATCAGTACTTGAAAGTTATAGTTCAATTTGAATTTTTTATAAGAATTTGGCAGGACCGAAAATACTTTTATTTACGCTGAACGCTGTTCAACTACCCGTTGTAAGTACGCCATGGCTCATTGATTCCATGAATGTGCAAGCAACTTGAACTCAATATATGTCGGTACACAAAATTATTTGGCTAACCATTGTGCTGTTTTGCTATGTTCTTAGGTATCATTGTATTATGTTAAAGTAGATAATCAAATGTATATATATATATATATATATATATATATATATATATATATATATATATATATGTATGTATGTGTGTATTTATTTATTCATCTCTATATGAACAGGGGTGTTGGTGTGTACGTAGCGTCTCCGTTCAGTGCATCTACCAGCCAGCCAAGGAGGGTTGCTACCTGGACACCTAAGACGTGGACACTTGCTTCTGGCGAGATGCTTTTCCCGGAAAAGTTTCATGTGTTTGTATTTATTAGTATCATGTACTTCATAATAAGTGTGGTCAATATTTTATTTGAGATAAAAAAAATACAAACTTTATTCGAAAACTAAACGATCAATAAAATTCATTACAGTTTATCTTAAAAATTGCCTGCACCCATAGGTTTACTCCTGCGCCGACACTTACGGTGGCGATCGAGCTGCTACCTCATCACACAATATCGCGGGAGAAGAACCCTGATGCCCCTGAAGGCCACCGTCTTGCCTACACTGGCTACATGGACAAAACTATAAGATATTTTGCCAAAGCAATGAACTTCACGTAAGTAACGGAAGTATGAATTTCCGGGTAATAGCTTTATTTTACTATTGCTCTTGGTATTCAATGAAATAAAGTGTGTTTTCATTGCATAAGAATAACTTTCTTTCGTAATGGTACAAGAACTATTTATCTTCGCGCTCAGAGGAACAAAAAAGACGAAGGTATGCTGAAAAGAACGAGCCAAAAGTTCTTGCAAAAAATAAAAAAATTAAAAAATCATACTATATTCTCATCTAGTTTCTTCAAAAAAATTATAAGAAAAAATAAAAAGCTCGTCTCTTCTCATGTACTTTCTTTTATGTGTATTTTTTTCTAAACTAAGACGCCCTACTAATACACAGGCACAGGTACGTGGTGTCCCCCGAGAGAACCTTCGGCACCAAGTTATCTGACGGGTCCTGGACAGGCATGATGGGCATGGTGGTGAGGGAGGTAAGCGAGGTCATTATCTATTCAAAGCCCAATAAGATGTGCCAACGTAAGGTAGAGGAAGGTAAAGAATGTGTTGTCCCGTGTGAAAGTAAATAATAGTTAAATACTTAAGTATATTTCCTACCAAAGGGGAAGTATGAAACCAATAGTCCAGTCTCAGAATTCCTTTTAGTCACAGTATTATAGATGTTTTATACTTAAGTATAATAACATGACAAATAAACAAACTCCTTACATGATTATAAGATATGTAATATAATATAACTGGAATGCTGCTAACATATTTTACTCGTATATATTTCCTTGTTTCTTCGTATATATTTCGTATATATTTCTTCGTTACATATCCTGTAACATCCAAAATACGATTATTACTGGTTCCAGGAGGTAGATTTCGGTGCAGGGCCATTCATGTTATCACCAGTGCGAGCAGCAGCTGGCGACCACACATTGGCGATCTGGACTGGAAACGTTAAAATGGTTAGTGGACTCGCAGGGCTAAGAGTAGATCCTTGGGGATTCCTGCTGCCGCTCACACCTCTAGTGTGGGTGGCCATCATGGCAGCGCTCCTGGGGGTGCTTACATTCATAAAGCTACTTTCCTCCTGTCTCCCTGGCAAGATATTGGGCCGTGCTGACTGGCCGACTAACACCTTCACCTCTGTTCGCGTCATCCTCCAGCAAGGTGACGTCTAAGGAACCATGCTTTGTCCCACCTGTTGGTGGCTGGCTGGCATCTTGAAAATGTTTTGTGTATACAGGAAGCAGCAGTCATTCCCTCATTCTAACTCTGACTCACTCACTCTTAACACAGACATCATGCTGCCTGCGGAGTGGTGGTGGTGGGAGCGTCTGATGCTGGGGTTGTGGATGTTGATGACGCTGGTGCTGGCGAAGAGCTACGCTGGCAACCTCATGTCCCTCCTGGCCGTGAGATATGTCCCACAACCTTTCCAGACCCCAAGGGATGTTCTCAATGATCCACACGTTGCCATGATATGGCAAAAGTATTCCAAGAATGAACAATTCCTTCGTGTAAGTAGAATGGAGGAGTGGTTGTAAGACATTAAGCAAGACATTTTTCTTTTCTTTCTTTTTCCTCTGCATGTTTCTATGTCACTAGCATAAAGTGCCAATGGATAAGCATCCACAACAGGACAGAAAGGTCATCCCACAGCTGAGTTGCCGCTCAAATCAGACTATAACATCATGTATGTGTCAGAAAACCATAGATTTTAAGGGAAAATAAGTGATTTCCATTATCATAACGTTATTCAAGTAACAGCATGTGATATAACTAATCAATCACACAGTGTAACCCGACGTTGTATGATAACCATGACAACATCTATGAACGTACGTTATTGTTCATATTCTTGTATGGAATTATTCAGTTCCTGATGCATATATTCCAGGACGTTGAATCCGGTGTGTTCCGGGAGGTGGCGGACCTAGAGGAGGAGGGTCGCCTTATATTCCACACACAGGCACAGTTCCCCAAGAGTCTCGACACCCTGGTGAGGGCTGGAGAACACGTGCTCGTCGACATTGAAATTACCATAAGAAACCTGATAGCTTTAGACGTCTCTCAAAAAGGTACATACCACCTTTTTTATAATCTCTCTCTCTCTCTCTCTCTTTTGCTTTGAGACGTTTAACATGTATTTTTTTGTTTCATTTTCGCAGGTCGCTGTGATTATTACCTGTCAAGAGATGGGTTTTTGCCATACTCGTCTGCTATTATGAGTCAGAAGACGAATCCCCTCATACACGGCCTCAACCCAAGGTGACGGTCTTCAGAGTTGTGTTTCGTTGATCGCAAAAACTCATCCTACTCCATATGATGATTCTCTAAACAACGGATTTTATGGACATGTGTATTTTGTAATCACCATACTTTACAACTTCATAGAGTACTCATTAACAATACTATATTCTTCTGTATCTTATTTCATATGGTATACAATGTGTCTCAAATTTATTACTCTTTTTTCTTTATCTTCTACTTCCTCTCCTCTTTTTTCTTCTTTTCTTCTTCTTCTTCCTTTTCTTCTTCCTCTTCTTCTTCTTATGTGTCTTCTTCTTAACAGTACAAACACTAAGTAACAATACGACCATTCAGGGTACTCGCTTTATCGGAATCAGGACTCTTCAAATACTGGATGCAGAACGTTCCTAATTTTACTACATGCAACAGCGTCCCCAAGAGAGTCTTATTCACCACCACTCTCTCCACCACTAACCTTTGGGTGAGGATATGGTGTTAACTTTCCTTAATAACTTTATCTGACCTCACGATTATTATTGTGCTAATCTGATATCAATGATGCTAATGATACATATAATAATAATAGCAATAGCGTGGCAACAGCAATGATAATAATGGTGATGATCAAAAATAAGGATAATAATAATAATAATAATAATAATAATAATAATAATAATAATGATAATAACCTGTAATAATATTAATAACAATCACAATAATAACAAAAAATAACTATAGAAGTATTAGAAGTAGATTTAGTTGTAGTAATAATAGTAGTAGTAGTAGTAGTAGTAGTAGTAGTAGTAGTAGTAGTAGTAGTAGTAGTAGTAGTAGTAGTAGTAGTAGTAGTAGTAGTAGCAGTAGTAGTAATAATAATAATAGTAGTAGTAGTAGTACTGAGGTCCATAAATGTTAGGTTTGAGTGTTGCGTTGCAGGGAATGTTCGCAGTGTTGTCCGGGGGTCTGGCTGCCGGGCTGATGGTCTGGTGTGTTGAGGTGCTCGGTAGTAATGCCACAGAGTACTGCCTCCGTAGGGCATCTTCAACAGCGTTTCAATAGTTAAAGGTTGAGTAATACATTGTGGTGTTTCATTTTCATACCAAAAGTTGCTCCTTCGACGATGTCTTTGGAACTTACTCTTATAACTTCACTATCTGAGACCATTGTATCATTTACATCATATCATCATATTACAATTTATTGAGGCAACTTTCAGTGCTGACATTTTGAATAGGACAACAAGGACTATGGAGTTATGTTACATAATTTAGTTGGTACACTGCTGATAATTATAGATTACACTACGTATACATAACCATCACCACAACTAGGGAAGCAGCGTTACTTAGCATGAGGTATCTTATATCATTATCATTATTATTTTAATAGTCATGGGCAAGGTTTTCTATCTTAAAGACAGCGTCGGTATGAAAAACAGAAGCACATATTTTCGAGACCATTTGGTCCAATGAGTCTTTTGCAGCACAAACGGCACATAAAAGACGTGCAGGGCCTCTCAAAAAAAAGGTTGAAGAGTTATCTGGTGTTGTGCATTCACACCTAAACATCACGATAACCACTGAAAGTAAAGGAGGTATCTACTGTTTTTCCTTGAAGGCAAGTGTAGGAAATTGGGATGAAGCAAACAAACATTTAAATACACAGCTAGAGAACTTTTGAGTCACGAAATCGCTGCAAAAAAAATAATACACACATACACACGCACGCACACACACACACACACACACACACACACACACACACACACACACACACACACACACACACACACAGACATGGAGGCTGCAACTTTCAATTTTACATGAAGTGCCAAATCATGTTGTAGCAGCAGCCACAGACGCCTGCATAAAAAGGGTGCGCAGGGCCTCACGTCCACCAGCTCGGTACACTCCCTCGTCCCGTGCACTCATACTTCAGGATCACGTAAGCCAATCACGGTAAAGACTTCATCAGTGTTTTTGTTTGGCACCAATCGTAGGAAATTGAGTTGAAAAAGAATTCACAAATACTTCATAACTTTTTATAAGATATTGAGGAAAATTCAACGAAATTTGTATTTCAAGATGCTTCTTTCTTGCTCTCAGTTTCAACATCGATAATTACATATGATGCAGTTTGTATTTACACAAAAAAATTTGGTCTTGATGTGCGAAAAAGAAATCATTATGTAAAATAACATGTAATTTCAAAATTCATGGAAACTATTTTTCAGCATGGGTGTTTTGAGTATGTGATTGTGTGTGTGTGTGTGTGTGTGTGTGTGTGTGTGTGTGTGTGTGTGTGTGTGTGTGTGTGTGTGTGTGTGTGTGTGTGTGTGTGTGTGTGTGTGTGTGTGTGTGTGTGTGTGTGTGTGTGTGTGTGTGTGTGTGTGTGTGTGTGTGTGTGTGTGTGTGTGTGTTTGAGAGAGAGAGAGAGAGAGAGAGAGAGAGAGAGAGAGAGAGAGAGAGAGAGAGAGAGAGAGAGAGAGAGAGAGAGAGAGAGAGAGAGTTAACTCAGTTGCAACCAATATTTCTATTTGACAAACCACACCAGGGATCACCAAACCCTCAACAACTGGCCGAGGATCAAGGTAAACAGACGTGTGCCCGGGAAGATGACACGATATCCCATCCACCCAACAAACCTCAATGACCGCGCCAGATTTGTACACATGTGGGTTGGTGGGAAATCCATTCGCACTATCGCTCGAGAAACTGGCGTCAGTCCATCAACAGTTTACAGATGGATCAACCGATGGAGCCAGGAGCGAAATATTTATAATCGACCTAGGTTATGGAATTCATCTTACACCCATCCGGCATTGGGTCATTTGTTTGGGCTTTACATGTAATGATATTTGATTCCGATATATATTGTTCTAACTTTTCTGTATATAAAGGGATAAACAATGTACTATTGCCAATGGTCACCCATCAAGATATTCCTTACTGTGCATAATATCAAAGCATCACTTGGAGTTTATAACGTACCTCAAATGTTGTCATATATGATGTTTAATTTTTCATGACATTTAAGCTGTTGACTTTCTTATGGCAGAATAGTGATATGAACTGCAATTTAAAGGGATTAATGGGAGAAATGCATTTGAGGTTGTTATTTAATATCTTTTACTTAATAATAATTCCATTGGTCTGTTTTTTTCTTTCATTCTTTTTATGTAAAACAATGTTTGTTAATATGAATTGTTACAGCCACGAAAATACGAGTAGAACAGGTTGATAAATCCACCGAAGATCACGTGTAGTACTGTCACATTGTTAGTTTTTATGAAGATCATAATATATCTTGCTCCAATAAAAAAAAAATCGTATATTTTCCAATGTAGTTTTGCACGTGCACGTATGTTAACGCTATCGAAGTGTGTTTCATTGCGGCAGTTTCACCAGATGTCACAATATGGTACACAATTTGTACCATTACAGGAAACTGCCGCCAACAACAATATATTTGCTCATTCAATTTCTCTCTTTTTTTCCACATGTATTAACATCTACAGCTTAACCCTACCGATAAAAAGACCTTGCAATCCAAGCTAACATAAGCAGTTACTACATAAGCCAAGGAAACGCAATAAACTGTGGGACAGAAAAGGATCACTTTCAATGATGAAATTCCTATATCCGCACGTGAACTAGTAGTAGTAGTAGTAGTAGTAGTAGTAATAGTAGTGATAGTAGTAGTAGTAATAATAGTAGTAGTAGTAGTAGTAGTAGTAGTAACAGTAGTAGTAGTAGTAGTAGTAGTGGTAGCAGTAGTAGTAGTAGTAGTAGTAGTAGTAGTAGTAGTAGTAGTAGTAGTAGTAGTAGTAGTAGTAGTGTATATATATATATATATATATATATATATATATATATATATATATATATATATATATATATATATATATATACACATATATAAATGTATATTAAAATAATTACAATGTTAAGTGCCCGTGTATGCCCTTAACCTATTTGTTAACGGTGCAATACTGTTAGCCGTGACCTGTGCTGCAAGTGTGTTATGTGTTGGTGCCTGTTGAAGCCACATGCCTTCCCCTGGTACTCCACTTACCATTAGGCGAAGGGAGGTTATCTGTGCCACATATAGGTAATTATTCCACTCAACTACATAGGGAAAAATCTGCCTCACCTGCGAGACATGAATGTAGAGCCTTGCACACACGACTTCGATATAGTGACCATGCTACTGTTACCACTATTACTGCTACTACTACTTATACGACTACTACTAATAATAATAATAATTTTACTACTACTACTACTACTACTACTACTACTACTACTGCTACTACTATTACTAATACTAATAATAATAATAATAATAATAATAATAACAATAATGCTAATACTACTAATAATACTGTTATTGCTACTACTACTACTGTTATCATTACAGCATCAATTACTACTATCATTATTATTACTACTACTACTACTTTCCAGCAGTGACAGGAAATCAATCAAGAATTTTTTTTAAATCCGCATGAGTTACGTCGAGTGCATCTGGTAACGGTACGACAGGAAAAACAACAACAAACCATAATATGAGGAACTTACATAACATGCATTCCACTTACTCGTATAACAAATGCAAGCTTCCTCCATGTGTGGTTTTCACCCATGTGCTTCATCCTGTCACTTCCCTTCCAGAAAAGTGGATCATCTTTACCTAGAAAATCGGAAATCCTTTACGTTCAAGGTTGTCTTCATTGTGTTTGTTGGTGTTTATTTGTTTTTCTATTTGTCGGTACGTTAGCAACACCAAACATCGCCTCCTCATGAAACTTTACCAACAGTACCCCTGACCCTAAACCTCAACTTACGTTTTCTTGAGTGGCCGTCGTGTTTTGACTTCATTCACTGTGACCATTGTAAGTGTTTGAGATTGTGTCTGCTTGGTGTGTACCGCGAGGAACGTTAGATAACATTTTCTTTTTCAGATGGCGTCTGTTGTCTTATTAACGAAGTTGTTCTTCCTCATAACTCAATCTCTGGAAATTGCTGCAATATGGCGTCTGCCCTCAGGTAAGCAAAACTATATTGAATTTTCATTTTGTTCTATATTTTCTGTGTTAAAGTCAACTGCATAATTATTGCATGTAGAATGTCTTCATCTCTTTAGAAATCAGTACACCAGAAGAGCTTCATGTTGTGGGAAATATCATATCTAAGAACGAGTGTCCGGCGTTCTTCTTGCTGAACAATCCAACACAGATTACGCTTGGATTCCTCAAGGTATTTATCGATCGCCTGAAAGCATGACACATCTCCACATACACATGAAGGATTTACAGTAAATAATAAAGGTGCATGGTGCTTAAAATGGTAATGGTTACTGAAATTTCTTGATCCAATTCTCTAATTTCCCCATAATGAAGGCGTGCACAATTTGATAAACTAAATGTGATATGATTTGAAAGAGTTTGGTGTAATTCATACGGGTATCACGTATGTATTTCTGGCATATTTAAAGGAACTAGAGGAGATGCTCGTCCCACGTGGTGTCAGTGTCTTCCAGGTGACAGCTGACAATTTGAACGATAATGCAACACAGACTGACCGGTGGCCGATGGTAAACAACATCCGCCGGGTAAGAAATTAATACGCAAAATGTGTAAGGTATTATATATATATATATATATATATATATATATATATATATATATATATATATATATATATATATGCATATAGTCTACTAATTAAATAACTTACTGGCATTCGATATGTTTGATATTTTTAAAGAAAAACAAGTTACATTGTAACACCCACAGATGGGCCAGCTGTTGCACTGCCTGACGCTGGTGGTAATGAGTGATGACTCAGCTTTCCTAACTGACTTCGCTCACGTGTCATTCAAGCGTCAGGCCTTCCGATGGTCGTTGAGGATCCTTGTCCTCACTCGCCTCCCTCTCAGCCAGGTTGGCGGCCTGCACGACCTTCTCTCCAATAGGAACGCCATGCTGCTCCACGTGCAAAAAGAGAAGAAAACTATCAGGTGATGGCATGTAATGTATTATCATCTGAAAAATTATAGTTTAGCGTGAGCTTTGTAATAATTATAAACTTGGAAATATCATATATATATATATATATATATATATATATATATATATATATATATATATATATATATATATATATATATACACACACACACACACACACACACACACACACACACACACACACACACAGGAGTGTTAGTGTGCACATGTCGTCGCCGTACAGCGCGCCCTCCACCTACCCGAGGCGGGTCGCCACTTGGACACCCAACACGCCGTGGTCTGCTGCTTTGAACTTCCAACTTTTCCCGGAGAAATTTATGGTGTTAGTGCTAAATAATATTTATTTTATCTCTTATCTATCAAACTACATTGTATGGATGTTAGACAAAGAGTAAGGAGTTTTCCTACAGTATTTTCACAATAGCTGCA
>JAPQNM010000014.1:2740473-2795473 GCA_029783475.1 Metacarcinus magister | reverse complement strand
CACACACACACACACACACACACACACACACACACACACACACACACACACACACACACACACACACATACAAACATACACACACTATAGCTGTAAATTTTGGATGACTTGCCACACCGTCGCACGTCGGCAATCCTACACGCAGGTTTTTGCATAAAAAGGAAGCACAGGGCCTCCCATCGACCAGCCTGGCGCGACACCTGGCACCTTGCACTCACACCTAAGCATCAAGAAAATAACTCACGGTAAGGAATAGATTTGTGATTCTTCCTTGGGAACATTCCTACAAAGAGAATCCATAAATGTTTTGAAATATTTCTATGCTACGTAAGGCAATTGTAATTATGAGAAAAACTATACATGTTTTGAAATGCTTGATTATTCCTCCTTATGTTATAGTTTTAGAGGATCTAGGATTTCCTAGGTTGTGTGTGATGTGTGTGTGTGTGTGTGTGTGTGTGTGTGTGTGTGTGTGTGTGTGTGTGTGTGTGTGTGTGTGTGTGTGTGTGTGTGTGTGTGTGTGTGTGTATGCATGTTTGCACTGGACAAAGAGGCCGGCAAGGATCTATAGAACATATTCAAAAAGAAATATCTGTTTTATGGCGCAAATGAAGAAAAAAAAAGTGAATAAAATATTGATATTCAAAAATATCAAAATCTCATCAAGTCAAATTGTTTCCAGAGGTGACTTGACTTTCTATAGAGTTAAGGTCACACAGGAAAGTCATGGGGTACCGAGTCAAATTTTATTTACATCAGTCAAAAACAACAAAACTACAATAAAGCAATAAAGTTATAAGATAAACTAGCCGATAAACTAGTTAGTTAGACATAATGCTCCTGTGTTAACCACCTCACATGGATAGAGTTTAAGATTATAAATTATATTAGTAGAGTTTTGCATTACTTAGCTGGACACAATAGGAATGAGAGTTGATCCCTCGACAGCTGGCAAGGACTAATGAAGACGTGTTCCCTGGACGATGACTCGATATCCAATCCAGCCAACCAACTTAAGTGAACGCACCAAGTTTGTATCGATGTGGTTTAATGGAAAGTCTACTCGCATTATAGCTCGGGAAACTGGTGTCAGTCCATCAACTGTTTGCAGGTGGATCAACCGGTGGAAGTATGAGGGCAATGTGTATAATCGACCTCGTTCATATAACTCATACTGCCCCTTATCGACCTATGGGCAGAGTTTGGACCCTTGTCTACAGTGTTTAGTGATGCATGATCTCACTGATCGCAATTCTCTGTATGTTCATGTAACGGATTGATGTTCTACATAATAAATATTCATCACGTAGTTTGTAGTGTTACTTAGAACATTTCTCAATGAAACTGTTTCATTATGAATATTATGTTTTATATGAACTATATCCATTTATGATCTCGAAACATGCTGTCAGTTTAAGATATCAAAGGTCATATGGTCATAAGGAACATTGCGTGTCAAAATGTTCCGACAATTCTCCATGAAATATCATGCTCGTTTTCTAATATCTAGTTTTAATTATCTCTTGTAATTTCTTTGTTGTTGTTGTTATGTAGTAATAATTCGAAAAAAAATTGTGACACTCCTGACAATATATAAAGATATTTCATTCGATATCATAGGATTGCCAGATTCTAATTTCTAAACAAAAATCAACGGAAAGGGCGACAACACTTCCCATCACGACTGTAACTCTAGTATGACTAATAACCTGGGTTTGTTTTGCTGTTCAGATGGTGGCTATTGTCTTATTAACGTGGTTATTCTTCCTGGCACCTCAGTCTCTGCATTCTATTCGACAATTACGTCATTCCACAGGTAAATGTGCATAATCATAGCATCCTTGATTTATCTTGTTGCATGAGTAACTTTCCCGATGACAGTTAATTCATTCATATCTAAGTATCATTTTTTCTCTATTGCGACAGAAAGCATTGCACCAGAAGCACTTGGAGCGGTGCAAGCTGTTATATCATCACAATATCAGCACGAGTGTTCGTTGCTTCTCCTGCTGAACAACCCAAGCCAAATTACTCTCAAGTTCATGAAGGTACAACATTCATGACGGCGTCAGATATGTGCTAACGAAACAAAACCACAAAAAAATACCAACAACCTTTTGAAAACCTTGAAAATGTATGCTAACGTGAATTCATAAACCTTTTCCTGTAAATCAAAAGTACACCCAAAACGACTACGTATGACTTGAAATTGATCTTATTAAGCAGATTATGACAGATTATCATTATTGCACGCCAGGTGTCTTTTTCAGGAGGAGGAGGTGATGCTATCGCCACACGGCAAGACTATCTTCGTAGTGGCAGTTGAAGACATACATGAGAATGGAACGCACACTCACCTAAAGGCAACGGTCGACAAGGTCCTCCAGGTAATATGTAATATTGAAAACATTATTATACTTATTCTACTATTCATTACTATTTCATCAGATGCGTTTTAGAGCAAGACTTGTGACACCATGACACTTACAGATGGGTCAGTTGTGGCACTGCCTGATGCTGGTGGTGGTGAGCGATGACCCAACCTTCCTCGCCAACTTCGCTCACCTGTCACTTACGCGCCATGCTCTCATGTGGTCGACGAGGATCCTTGTCGTCACTGGCCTCCCTCTCAGCAAACTTGGCGGTCTGTACGGACTTCTCTCCAGCAGGAACGCGATGCTCCTCCGGTCGCAAGAGGATATGGAATCTGTCAGGTGACCTATTGTGATTTATCAACATTTGAGATTATATATCCTATTTGTTATGCAAGATAGGAGTGGTGGCTTTTTGACTAGTTGCATTACAGTAGTATTTGGTACAAAGTGGTGGCAGCGGTAGGATTCGAATCCCACGCATCCGAAGAAACTGGTGTCTCTTACCAGATGTTTGTTTTTCTTTCTTTCTTTAAGTGATACGTATTGTGAGTAATTCTACGTAATCCACCTCTTAGTAAAGCTCATTATTTTAGCTTTCTTTTTTAAGAATAATACTTGTCTGTGAGTGACATTCTATAAACTAGTTGCATTGGTATGTGATTATCTTATCGTATTCGCTGGTAATAATGCAATAAAAAGATTAGCATCGTCCACACTACAGCCAGCAGGAAACATCCATTTATACCCACCTCGCTAGGGCATTCAAACTTGCGTTAGAGAGAAAGGAAAAATACTTCATTCGAAACCTCCATGATATACTGTGTTGCCAGAGTGTTTAACTCAATTTCGACAATTTTCAAATATATTCTTAAAAATTCATGCCAAGTTCTCACTTTAACGTGTGAACAATATACATAAATACATATATATATATATATATATATATATATATATATATATATATATATATATATATATATATATATGTAGGCAGGAGGCAAGTCCATCTTGCTTCTATAAAGCCTACTAGCGCCAACGGTTTGTGATATAGAAGTAAAATAAATTATATATATATATATATATATATATATATATATATATATATATATATATTTATATATATATATATATATATATATATATATATATATATATATATATATATATATATATAATCACACACACACACACACAAACAGGAAAGTTGGTGTGTACATTAAGATGCCGTACACTGAGTCCACCACCCAGCTGACGAGAGTCACCACCTGGACACCCAACAAGACCTGGACACACGCTTCAGAATTACAGCTCTTTCCAGAAAAATTTTTTGTGTTAGTAAAATAAACGGATTCTATAAGTTTGAATATATACTCGTTTCTTTTATTTGTGAACATATGGTTGATATTTCAAACAGCTAAAATTTCCTTAATGTGTATCATCTTTTGTCCATAAAAAAAGGGAAATATTACACGCAGATTCAATTCAGCACCAACGCTGACGGTGGCGATAGAACTGATGCCTCACCACACGATAACGTGGGTGGACGACCCAGACTTTCCGGAAGGACGACGTCTTGTTTACACTGGTAGTATAGACAAAACTGTGAGATACTTTGCTAAAGCAATGAACTTCACGTAAGTTTATCATAAGTGTACGTTGATTTGTTATGCATTTTTACCTACGAAATATGCTTAACGTGTAACATAATTAATTTTCCTAAGATTGTTAGACTGTCTCTTCTTTCAGTGTTCCAAATTGATGTAAAAGTACCAGGACTGATTTTTTTTTTTAATATATATTCAGTGTAACTTTAAATATTGTTAAAAAATTGTAATTTCTTCACCGTTTCACATGAATGTGTAATAGTTTTGCATTTGGACGGTGCACGTGAAATTGGGCGTATTGCACAGCGGATCCCTTATCTGCAAATCCGTTTTTCAACTTAAATCGCCATTTACTAGGCGATTAAGCGAGATATTGAACACATATACTTCCCAAAAAATCGGCGGAAGGTCCGTTGTGCAACCATCGTTTTCTAAATAGTCCAGATGTGGAGACATCTATGTGTCATGACATTAATTAAGCAGCCTCCTGATACATAGGTACAGGTACGTGGTGTCCCCCGAGAGAACTTTTGGCACCAAGCTGACTGATGGGTCGTGGACCGGCATGATGGGCATGGTGGTGAGGGAGGTGAGCCAATCTTGACAAGCACATCGTCAGGGACATTGATTGCGTCATAATGTATGCCGTCATTGAGCACTTTGCTCTGTTTTCTGCTTCAAGAGAGAGAGAGAGAGAGAGAGAGAGAGAGAGAGAGAGAGAGAGAGAGAGAGAGAGAGAGAGAGAGAGAGAGAGAGAGAGAGAGAGAGAGAGAGAGAGAGAGAGAGAGAGAGAGAGAGAGAGAGAGAGAGAGAGAGAGAGAGAGAGAGAGAGAGAGAGAGAGAGAGAGAGAGAAAAAAAGATTGATTGATAAAAAAAAAAATTTAATTCCTAGGACCAAATTGTTCTTCTATCTGAATATTAGTGAAGCACGAGAACAGTACCACGCCACCATGTTGTGGTATTATCATTCCCTTGTAGGTTTTTGATTTTTAGATAACAATACATCTGCTACAATAATGTTTTTAAATGGAAAATTTGCTTAATGTATTATTCTAAAAAATAAACAAAGTAAAAGCTGACATTCCTTACTTATAGTGCAATACAAATATAATAACGTTTTCTTTTTTTTAAAAGTATTCGTACTGGTTCCAGGAGGTAGATTTCGCTGGCAATCCATGCATGCTATCACCAATGCGGGCAGCAGCCAGTGGTTATACCACGGTGCTTTGGATTGGAAATATCAAGATGGTTGGGGGACTTGGAGGGATAACGGGAAACCCGTGGAGTTTTCTGATGCCCCTCACGCCCATGGTATGGGCGGCCACCCTGACTGCGTTTTTAGGGGTGCTTTCCGTGCTACAGGTACTATCCTCGTGTCTGCCCAGCAGGACGTTAGGCTTCGGCTCCTGGGCGGCTAATACCTTCAACTCTCTTCGTGTCATCCTCCAGCAAGGTGAAGACTCAAGGATTGTAGGAAGTTTCTTTTGTCAAGTAGGTGGCTTGCTTCTTGAAGGTTTCTGTGTATTTAAAAAGCAGCACTCATACCCTAATGAAAAGTAACTCTGACTCACTCACTCCCAACACAGACATCATGCTGCCTGCGGAGTGGTGGTGGTGGGAGCGTCTGGTTCTAGGGTTGTGGATGCTGATGACGCTGGTGCTGACGAAGAGCTACGCTGGCAACCTCATGTCCCTCCTGGCCGTGAGATATATTCCGCAACCTTTCCAGACCCCAAGGGATGTTCTCAATGATCCACACGTTGCCATGATATGGCAAAAGTTTTCCAAGAATGAACAATTTCTTAGAGTAAGTATAATGCATAGTTTCAGACATGTGGCAATTTCTTTTCAATTTTATTTCCTCTCCGTTAGATGAACTACTAACATTGAATTCCAAAATATAATACAGTCATGACTAACTTTATTACGCCCTTAATGACTGTGTTGTTAATAATTATGTTGTTAATGACTGTTGTTGGGTTTATCATATACACATTTTTTTTCTTCAGGGTGTTGAATCCGGTGTGTTCCGAGAGGTGGCAGACCTAGAGGAGGAGGGTCGCCTCAAGTTTCACACTCAGGCACAGTTCAGAGAGAGTCTCGATACCCTGGTGAGGGCTGGAGACCACGTGCTCGCCGACGTTGAAATTACTATTAGAAACTTGGTAGCTATCGACGTCTCCCAAAAAGGTATATGTTCAAAATATATTGACAATACTCTCTCTCTCTCTCTCTCTCTCTCTCTCTCTCTCTCTCTCTCTCTCTCTCTCTCTCTCTCTCTCTCTCTCTCTCTCTCCTCTCTCTCTCTCTCTCTCTCTCTCTCTCTCTCTCTCTCTCTCTCTCTTTTTTAGACTGTAGTATTAACTCCACATGTTTTTCCACAGGTCGCTGTGAATTCTATCTGGCAAGAGATGGGTTTCTGCCATTTTCTTCATCTATACTAAGTCAAAAGACGAATCCCATCATACACGGTCTCAATCCAAGGTAATACTCTTCTTAAAAATCACTAATAAACATTATAATATTTACCTGATCATCTAAAAATAACATTGGTTTACAAAAAAAAATAATCTAAACCAGCATATGAACAGGTGTTTTTAACTCATTTTAATATGCTTCATTCAAATTTTTAAACAGTTTTGTTCTATCACCTCTAGTTCCTTTGTTTTTTTATAAATTTCATTGTTTCTATTAAAATGCATATATTTATAATATAATGTGTTTATTTCATACATTAAAATGGGATATTATAGAACAAAACAAAACATAGACACTGAGCACAGACATAACTAAATATTACTACTGGAGACAACTAGAGACAAGGATTTTTGTTTACGATCTGGTGTACTTTGTCTCTGGGATGTCGCGCAGAAGAATCCAGCAAAAGACTCCATCATGCTGGAGTTCCACTTGCCTCTCTAGTTCCCATCCATCTTAGTAATATCTTGGTGGAACTTTTCCCCATGTTCGACACTTACTGCTCCAAGTTTCTGGGAGAAGTTGAGGTGAGAGTGTAGAAAGGGAATTTTGAGAGACATTCAGCACCCTTTATCCTGATAAGCCTGCAACAACTTATCGACACGCTCTTCGTAATCTAGTGCCGTGTGTTACCAAGAAAGCCATGACCGACTGACTTAAATGATTCCCATACTCTCAGTTCCTTCAAGGTGAGATTCTCATCAAATACCTCGTCCTTCAGCACCTCCGAGGTCCGACGAAGATGACCTCCTTGAGCTTAGAACAGAGTGCACAGGTGATGAAAGGCAGCGCCATACTTCTCCATGGCCTTTACGATTATTTTCATTAGGCCAAGCTTGATATGAGGAGGGGAAAGAAGCATCTTGTTTATGCCCACCAGACATGTACACTGTGTTCCATGGCACGAAAGTGCTCCTAGATCCCAAGTCCTTCTGCGTGTAGTGCTTGGATGCACCCCGACTGTCCCAGAAACAGAGAACGCAGCAATACTTCGTGAAGCCCGTCTGTATTAGCTTTTTAAACAAACTTCTGAGAAAATAAGACGATAAATGGATTTTTCTAACGGATGACTTGAAGAGCATCGGCCTGCCTATGTGAGTTTTTTTTGGATGACACATATAGCGTTATCGGCCTGCAAAAGGGTTCATTTGAATTCACCATTACTAAATTAGTCTAAACACCTATCTATGCAGTATTAAAGAAATATCTAAATATGTTGGGGTCTTTGCATGTACATATGCATGTACGTACATGTATACATGTATATCTCCAAAACTGGAATTGGAGTAAAAAAAAAAAAAATGTCGAATCTGAAATCAACGACCCATAATCAGTTTAAAACACCTCGTTTCATGATTGCCTCAATTTTTTTGTACACCAGTACAATTTATCCGTAAGTAGTGCACATTGGATTTTATTGTTATGATACTTTTTTTTTGTACATGCCATAAACATGAGCATAAACATTTACCATAATCAGTAAATTGTCATTTTGTCATTAAAACTAAAAAAAAATTTATGAACTTTTGTAAATGCACACTAGTTTTTGTGTTTTTTTTTCTTCTTCTTCTTGAGTAAGTTAATCCATCTTCAGCATCTGTAACACTACAGGGTGATGGCGCTAACAGAATCAGGAGTCTTCAAGTACTGGGGGCAGAACGTCCCTAATTTCACTCGATGCGACTCTGTGCCCAAAAAAATTGTGGTTTCTACCACTCTCTCGTTCACTAACTTGTGGGTGAGTATAACAACATTAAAAATTTCAGTCATAAAATAAATTTGATGATAATAATATTAATAATGATGATGATGATAATGATGATGACGGTGATGATGACAATAATAAGAATAACAATAATAATATTAATAATAATAATAATAATAATAATAATAATAATAATAATAATAATAATAATAATAAAAATAATAATAATAGCAGTATAATAATTGAAATAACAAAACTAATAGTAATAATAATAATAATAATAATAATAATAATAATAATAATAATAATAATAATAATAATAATAATAAGGTTCCCACTGGTTTCTAAGATTTGTGTTGTGTTTCAGGGAGTGTTTGTAGTGCTATTAGGTGGTCTGGCAGCCGGATTGGTGGTCTGGTGTGGTGAGTTACTATCAGACCAGCATACACGTCCACGAAAACACTCTAACCAGCATGTTGATCCGCACAATTAGAATAATTCTCTTAAGACGAATTCTTGAAAACTAAGATTTCCTGTGTTTACGAAACTGAATAGAACGTAACACATGATGAAGTGAATAAGTTGTCGTATCTCGTATACAAACAAATATATTTCATATTTTCTTTAAATAATATATGGTATTATGAAGTATGTTTCAGGTTACAATTAATATAATATTCATTTAATTTCACCCCAGTGTCTGCTATTGGTACAGAATCGGGTGTCTTCCACTTTCCATTTGTTCAGTCCACCTCACTACCTATTGTTAGTTAAAGTGATCTCCATTACTTCTGCATCCCTCCAGTCTTTTTTTTTATACAAATTTACTTTCACCTTTTGATCATTTTAATATTTCATTGTATTTTTACTCTACCTATCCGTCCTCAAGAACAGAAAACAATACACTCTTGCTAGATTTCAAATCACATGTTTTATTTTCCCGTAGTCCATACATTTTGTCACTTGCACTGTGGCATTAACACTGAGCTATTATACTGTGACTCAGCGACCAGAAATCTTCTCAGCCAGCAGTGTGAGGGACGCCACACCTGATCCAAGAAACAACAGATAGAAGGCACCCTGTAGATGATCCATACTGAGAACCACCTCATTCTTGTCTTCCTGTAAGTGATACAATGTCAAGCTTATACTAATGTATGGAATAATATAACCAGTTCATCAAGGGTGTCAAAAACACTGACAGGAAATGTTTATGTAATTTTTTTAGAGGTAATTTTTCGCCAGAGATACATTACTACAAAAATATGATACAGTAACATTTTTCTTCTTACGATAGTATCGCATCCTTCATTTAGAACAAAACTTGATCCATGCAGAATACTAATTAACATATCTTGTATCTACTAACACATTCATATCAGTGCAACAATAAAAAAACATGCCTCCAATACCTTTATGTCAAACACCTTCACTGCATTAGGATCTGCCTTCGCCCTGGTATCCTTCGCTCGCTTCGTCATCACGTTTTCCATCCAGTGTTTAATCAGCCCAGTATCTTCAAGGCGAGATGCAACGTCTAAGAACGCTGCCAGAAACGGCGCTCCTTTCCTGCAGAGATGAGGGAAGGAGTCAATGCTCTTGAGGGGAATGATCTGATCATGTCTGATCTTGACCATTGTACATTAAACCTTATTGTATTTATGATTAAGTGAACGAAAAGAAATACAGAAATACAAACAATGAATTGGTATTTGATAAATACATTCGTAATCTACAATAGTTGGCATATGGTTTCCTTAATGAAGACTGATTACCACTACTTACCTCACGCCCCAACCAAAACAGACTTGAATGACCCGCTCTTTTTTGCCAATATGGAAGGGTATCTGTCCATATTCATCCACGTAATTAGACGCCATAATGACCATGAGGTAATTCTTAACGCTAATCAGCGAAAATCTTCCTTCTGTAACCTTTTGGAGTAACTCTCCAAAACTAAACACCTGAAACAGAACAGAAAATTAGTTAATCGAGACCAAACGGTTGAAATAAAAAGGAAAGTACGTATTGCCGATGCATGTTTTCCTGTGTACAACTTATAAACTTTTAAACATTCTGGCATTATTGTTAATCTTTTAAATAGTTATATGTACATTTAGTGAAGTTGCTCAGTTTCAATTTAGTTTTATGTAATACTCTGCAGGTAATTTTGATATATATTTCACAGTAAATATTTCTTTGAATTATCATTTTGCAGCAAAAAAATAAAGATATACAGATTTTCACAATCCTTATACACAATGTTATCATTACACACAATGTCATTCCTTTGTTCATTCATACGACACCAATTAGTATTATATATTGCATGCTAATCCATTGAAGCCCAGTAAATGTTGCATCCTAGGTCCATTAATATTTTTATTAGTTTTCATTTACAATCCATGATTTTTTTTTTTATTTTTGCACTTACTTCCATTTTTTTATACACCTCCTGCACTACTTGGTCAGTGCTAAACTTAAAGTAGCTAAGAGGTTGCCCGTCCAGCATCCAGGCCTCCATGCCCCATCTCCAGTTGTTGAATTCCACAAGATCGTTAAAGTCGTCTGGAGTCTGGGACTTTGCCTGAACTGAAAGGTGGGCGATCAACGAAGATTTGAACCCCGTGGAAATGACAAGACAGAACACCAGCCACAGACCCACCAACATCTGCAATCAAATTCACTTCTGACACACATGGATACAGACGACAAACTGAACAAATATGAAAAGTCTGCATAGGGAAGTGTACAAGTGTTGTACGTTAATGAACTAGAGAGAAAAAAAAGTTGAGCGGTCTGATCATTCTTGGTGTTTAACTTCACAGGAGAAAAATCGGGTGAATATTTGTTCTACATACCTTATCAAATATTTCATACAAAAGGTAATCATGACTATGAACACTGCACTGTAAGGCACACCTGCCCTGAAAAATTCACAGAGGGATCGGCCGGCGGCTGTTCCAAGAGAGCTCCCCAGCCATACATGAGAGTTCTCCGCATGCTGATATCTGGGCCGCCGGCTGCCAGTCTCCACAGTTGTTGAAGCCCCCATGCCGTCAAGCTCCACAATATGAGACCGATCAACAAGCCGGCCCACAATTCATCTACAACACAAATTCAACTTCACGTTTAACATCAAAACACTACCAAGATGTTTTTCTTCATAAACATGTTACAATCAATAATGACAATTATAGCTGGAACATACTTGAGAACGGTCTCTTAAACGACATGACGGCAGGCAGCAAAGTTGGCTTTCCAGAGAGGACAACAAACGCGTCGGTCGGTTCAAGGCGCAGGTAATCAATGACCTTTAGTCGAGTGGCAGTTGGAGTTAACAAGAGGCAGAAATCAGATTCACCTCGTTGTAAATCACCCACAACACCACTGAACTGACCCTCGGAGTCAATATTTCCAAATGATCGATCTGCAGTTTCCCGCACCACGTAACTGTGTTTTTGGAAGTAGAAAAAGTCAATATAACTCAGCAGTTCACTAGTTAAGTTTATTTCTTCACACCAAGGTACGGTGGGAAGGGAAGGGAAGAAACTCAAAGTCTTATTGCAATGCACCAACAATATTTATATTGATGCAGTATGTAAGCGTCATGATCATCAAATATCCTCATGCTGCATCTTTGCACTAAGCATTACTGCATGGAATTACAATATGATCAACTCTCAATAATCTGTTATTATTTGTCATTTGCAATCAAATTATAAGCATTGCTGCTAAAACCTACGTGAAGTTGAGGACAGCAGAGAGAGTGCGAAGTATTCTGATATTGAGTGAGTCACTGACTGTCACTTTAGTGCCTGGCTCAAGCGTGTCCCTTGAATAAGCAACGTAAGGAAAGTATGGAACAGTAGTGATTTTAAAAGTATGTCCATGTAGATTCACCAGTGGTTCTAATGTAGGAAACAAAATAAATTAACACACACACACACACACACACACACACATATATATATATATATATATATATATATATATATATATATATATATATATATATATATATATATATATATATATATATGTATGTATATCCATATATAGTATCAATGAAAACAAACTATTTCTACTAAGACGTCTGTTCTCTCTTTTAAATTTTAAGTCACTACACTGTAGACTACATTATAATCTAGAACTTAGAAATGTAGTTATGAATTCTTTCATATAAAACCTGAAAGGACTAAGGAGTGAGTAACGCTGCTGAAGTTCTCTTCTTGGTGCAGGTGATCAAGGATCAAGTTGTTCACGAAGTAAACTCCAGCCTCACCGTCGATGCAGAACGCACACCGACGGTAGACACTCACTTGCCGACTTACTTAAAACAAAAAAAACATATGCAAATATTTTCCTAGAGCTTTTTTGGGGTAATAAATCTGGATAAAAATATCATAAAACCTAAAGATGTAATGAACTATGCAACACTAAATAATAACACTTTAGTAGTCGAGAAAGAACACTTCTTTTACTGTGGTGTGGAATTTCAAGTTCCGTTACATCTAAAAATGTTCTCTCTTGTTGTCTTCCATGTACTACTATAACAACATGTCATTACAAGTGTATGTCATTGCAGGTTTCAGAGCACTGCCATTTTTGTAAGCGAAACATATGAGTATAATTATAAACTATTACTAAGCTCTTTGGAAGGTCCTGCGAGTCGAGGGTGCCGTGGAGAAGGTGTGGTGTGGACTTGAGTATAGTCAAGGGCAAGGTAGAGGGCGTGGACTGTGTTGCGGAGGCTAGGGTGGAGGAGGACGTCCTGCACCAACCTCCTGTCTCCCACCACCACCACCCGCGTCTCTGGCTGCTTCCACAACCCCGCCCGTTCCAGCAGTCTGGCCACCAGAGTCCTGCTTAGAATCATTCACGTAGGGTAATCTCTGTGACATTGTGCTATACTCTGTAAATATTTGAATTACTGTTACCTAAAGGCCAATGCAGTTCGGTTTGCAGCTTCGTTATTGTGATCGATGTGGATAACAAGTAATTGACACACTGATGTGAACTCCCCTGATATGACCTTCCGGAAGCTGTCCTCTCCCACAGAGTCAGTCGCCACCACTGTGCCCTCGTTCATTTGACTGAAACAAACATTTTACATCAGAAATAAGTTTATTGTTTTCAAATTATTTATTATATTTTTGAGAATATACTTAAAAGTTTATTTACTTCCGAATAGCAGAAAACACAGGCGAATGAGACTTGGTGGTCAACAGCGCAAGGTGACAACCCATAAAGTTCTGCTTCACCAATCCAGTCACCAGCATGCTCACCTGTTCGGCGCCCACCTGCACATCACTGGCCACCGGGTCGATCAAGCCTTCAGAATTCCCCACCAGATGCATAAGTAATAACATGAAGTTCCTCAATGAATACATTCCTTCATTTGTTGGATTTTTCTTTCCTTTTCTTTTTTTATTAATGACGAAAAGATTGTTAAAAATACATTAAAACTGAACACAAAGCACATTTTTAATTAAGTTTACAAAGCTGAAACAATGATCGAAGGAGAATTGTGACACACGCTTCAGTTTCTATTTTTTTCTAATATATACATGCTAATAAAACTGAGTCCCAGAAATATAAATAACTAATCGTCTTGCACCTCAAATGGACTTAAAACAAAAAAGAAAATAATAGTAGTAGTGGTAGCAGCAGCGGCAGTAACAGTAGTAATAATGGTATCAGTAGCAGCAGCACCAATAGAAGCAACGCCAAAACGGACTGTCTTCTACCTTAACAATAGAAAGCAGATAAAATGTATTTTCGTATCACAATCTTTCCTACTCGCGACATTAAACCAATCCTGTCAAATCACGATTATTATTATTAATGTTGTTATTAATATTATTAGTAGTATTATCATTAGTAGTAGTAGTTTTAATAGTATTATCATTATTATTTTCATTATTATTATTATTATTATTACTACTATAATTATTATTACTTTTATTATTATTATTATCATTATTATTATTGTTACTATTCATATCATTATTATTACTTTATTCATTATTGTTATTGGTCTTGTTGAAATGTTCTCCACTTTAGTGACTGGATGAGATTATCTGTTTTAATAAAGGACTTCACTAAATATCTGTATTATGAGATAAATATAGCTTTAGATGTAATAATTTTTTTAATGTATAGTTGTTAACATGTGCTTTTAGTTCAGGTTATTGTTTAAAGGTCTCTAACACTTACTCCTAACTGAGGGTTTAAAGAACAAATAAGCAACATAGTTGCTTTGTGATATATGTAAACAAAAGCATTGATACATCTTAACAGTAAACCCTTGTGTGAAAGATTATCTATACGTCACAGTGCAACAACAAGGATAAGTTTTCAACCTTTTCTTTACTGTGTAACGAAAGAATGAACAAATGTTTTAGTTTATGGTCCTCAAAAACACGTCGTATGTATTGCAAAACTTTTGAGAGACAGACATAATTGAGAAACTGTGCAGAGAACTTAGTTATAGAAGTAAAGCGTTATCATGTGTACAACATAATTTAAACAAAAACAATGTATTGTGATGCACATTTACAAAAATTGATATGCATGACAGTCTGTTATTTGATGAATGGATATAACAATTACATCCTATATAGCATAGTATAATCAGTGGAAAGACAAATATACAACACAAAATATATGTATCTAATAATTTCACATTCACTGTTTGTAATTCATAACTCATTGACGTTACATTCCACAGTATATAGAGATAGAAATAATTATCTATCATCGTAAGCATTTGTGTATATATTATAGGTAATGACAGGCACGTTGTTGTACATTGATTCTAATAGAGTTGTACGTAGTAGTGTGTGATGAGCGTCGAGGAACTGTACGTGTGCATTTACCATGGTATACATCGGTAACTGTAGTTTCAAGTGAGTCTCCAGGTCGTAGTATCCACCACCACCGTCGGTTTGTTCAAATAAGTGTTTCGTCTCCATGTACGCCTTGTGGCACCGCCTTAAACAGCGATACACAGTGGAGATGCTGGCACCTGTCTTGATGGAGATGTCCCTGGCGGAATACCCTTCTAGCCACAACCACACAATCTTTGCTCGGACGGCGTTCATCATAAATTTTTTGATTGAACATCTCATTGTAACTACTAGAAGGCAGGACAAACCATATACTTATCTGTGTATGCCTGTCGTGCACAGTGTCTTCAGAGCTTATAATTATTACGTTGTTGCCGCACCTTAATATCAAACAATCAATTAATCAATCAGTAGTTCCATGCAGCCATCTATGTATCTGGTAAAGGAATCAAGATATTGAACACATACGTGTACATCAGTTAAAATTAACATGTTCTCTAATGCACAGATACTTTTGCTCAAAACTCGAAGTCTAAAGGAAATGGAAAAGTTATTACTTAAGAAGCTGATGGTAGTGATATAGTTTTCAAATTAACACATGTGGTAATTGTACTGGTGATCATTATTCCAAACAGGTTACCTTTTCACTAACACAAAGTGCATAAAATGTTTCGTTCTACGGTTATATTCCTACAAATGGAGGGAATAATGACAAGGCCATTTTTTACGTATATATCAACCCTCAGCCAACTCCTTTCACTATTCCAGATATAACAGTAAGATATCAAATGAAGCACCTGATGGTCTGACCAAGTCTCTGGTTCTCCGGCGTACCAGTTCCGTGTGTCCAGCCCGACACTCAGCCGCCTTTTAAACCCTCCGTCAGCAGGAGAGAGCAAAGAGGAGGAGCAAAGATAGTGACGTCATGACTACCCTTCAGCCCATGAATGACACACGCACACACACACACACACACACACACACACATACACACACACACACACACACACACACACACACACACACACACACACACACACACACACACACACACACACACACACACACACACACACACACACACACACACACACACACACACACACACACACACACACAACCCTGTCTGCTGACGAGACGAGACGACGAGAGTCTGTAAGATGGTTAAGCGTGTCGTAAGGCTTAGTTATGAACTCCTTTGAGCTGTAAGAGTTATTACAAAAATATACGTGGAAGTTAAGAATATGTGTTCCTTACGGTAAACAAAGATGTTTGTAGGAGGCAATGTAAGCCACAGGAGTATTCAAACAGACTCAGCCATCCTACGTATCCTTACGTATACATATTGGAAATAATAAAAAGACAAACTATACGTAGGATTGGAATAGTGTATGGTTTAAAAAAAAAATATTATGATATTTCAGCACAACTCTTATATTTCATGGGTATCTATCCCATGAAAGATATTTATTTACTAAAAAAAATTATACCTTTAAACAAAAGACATTAGCATCTAAACTGAAATCCTAAATGAACAGAGTGCTTTGTCCATTCATTGGTAATTTTATAAGGACTAGCTAATATCTTTTTCATCAACATTGGCGAAGTATTAAATCCACCGTAATGATTTTAGTTGTTTTTTTTTAAACCATATCAATTTAATTTTAGAAATGAAAATTTCCGGTGAAATTATTTGAAAATTACCTGAAAGTATTACATTATTTTTATGTACAACATAGTTCAAGAAGATCAAAATCGATTAGCAAATAAAAAAAAACTATTTCCCCGAGTAGAAAAAACGACCAAAATACACGATAGGTTTTTTGAAAACAATAAATGTGACATTTTGTCAACTCCTTACATTCAATTCTCATTATACGTAAAGTTAAAAGAACGACCGTTAATTACTCTTTCTTTAGTATTCCATAGATTTTATACGTAAACCTTATAATTTTGAGTTATTTAATAAAACGTGATTTCGAGAAAATATAAGGGATGTATGTATAGCCACGACAATAGGCGGCTTCAACCTCCTGCCACAAACCAAAATTGCCAACTCGAGATCCCCTAATTTTCGCGTTCACCAAAAGAGTGTGTGTGTGTGTGTGTGTGTGTGTGTGTGTAATTCACTGTACAGTCTGCTGCTGGTCTCTCGAGACAGCCGGCCGTCCCCCTATGGAAAGAGCTCAGAGCTCATACTGACCAATCTTTGGGTTAGACCGAGACCACTCACACACAACACACCGGGACAACAAGGTCACAACTCCTCGATTTACATCCCGTACCTACTCACTGCTAGGTGAACAGGGGCTACACGTGAAAGGAGACACACCCAAATAATCTCCGTCCGCCCAGGGGATCGAACCCTGGCCCCCTCAGTTGTGAGCTGAGTGCGCTAACCACTACGCTAGCGGACCGTGTGAGTGTGTGTGAATGTATAAAAACAGAAAGCAAAAGGACGTTTGTGTGTATGTATATATATATATATATATATATATATATATATATATATATATATATATATATATATATATATATAAATATATATATATATATATATATATATATATATATATTTATATACATATATATATATATATATATATATATATATATATACATATATATATATATATATATATATATATATATATATATATATATTTATATATATATATATATATATATATTTATATATATATATATATATATATATATATATATATATATTTATATATATATATATATATATACATATATATATATATATATATATATATATATATATATATATATATTTATATATATATATATATATATATATATATATATATATATAATCATGTTTTTATATAAATATTAAGTTTCATTTTACTGCGTAATTATTAGTCATAGAACAAATATTCATAATGACAGTTGTACAGTTTAATTAGGTGTATCAGATGCTGAAATGATATTTCCAATATTTCTAATAGCTTTCGGGAAAATGAGGAGGAAAGTCATGTTTTTATATAAATATTAAGTTTCATTTTACTGCGTAATTATTAGTCATAGAACAAATATTCATAATGAGAGTTGTACAGTTTAATTAGTTGTATCAGATGCTGCAATGATATTTCCAATATCTCTAATAGCTTTCGAGAAAATGAGGAGGAAATTCATGTTTTTATATAAATATTAAGTTTCATTTTACTGCGTCATTATTAGCCATAGAACAAATATTCATAATATCAGTTGTACAATTTAATTAGGTCTATCAGATGCTGCAATTATATTTCTAATATCTCTAATAGCTTTCGAGAAAATGACGAGGAAAATCATGTTTTTATATAAAAATACGGTTTTATTTTACTGCGTAATTATTAGTCATAGAACAAATATTCATAATATAGGTTGTACAGTTGAATTAGGTGTATCAGATGATGCAATGATATTTCCAATATCTCTAATAGCTTTCGAGAAAACGAGGAAGAAAGTAATTTTTAAAAAAGTAAAATTCATTATTTATTAGTACTAGTGAAAATATTCATAATGACAGTAGTAGATTTTACTCAGGTCTATCAGATGCTGTAATGATATTTCCAATATCTCTAATAGCTTTCGAGAAAATGAGGAGGAATATCATGTTTTTATATATATATATATATATATATATATATATATATATATATATATATATATATATAGAGTTTCATTTTACTGCGTAATTATTAGTCATAGAACAAATATTTATAATGTCAGTTTTACAGTTTAATTAGGTCTATCAGATGCTGCAGTGATATTTCCAATATCTCTAATAGCTTTCGAGAAAATGAGGAGGAAAATCATGTTTTTATATAAATATTAAGTTTCATTTTACTGCGTAATTATTAGTCATAGAACAAATATTCTTAATGAGAGTTGTACAGTTTAATTAGTTGTGTCAGATGCTGCAATGATATTTCCAATATCTCTAATAGCTTTCGAGAAAATGAGGAGGAATATCATGTTTTTATATAAATATATAGTTTCATTTTACTGCGTAATTATTAGTCATAGAACAAATATTCATAATATCAGTTGTACAGTTTAATTAGGTGTATCAGATGCTGCAATGATATTTCCAATATCTCTAATAGCTTTTGAGAAAATGAGGAGAAAAGTTATGTTTATATAGAAATATTAAGTTTCATTTTACTTAGTAATTATTAGTCATAGAACAAATATTCATAATTTCAGTTTCAGAGTTTAATTAGGTCTATCAGATGCTGAAGTGATATTTCCAATATCTCTAATAGTTTTCAAGAAAATGAGGAGCAAATTCATGTTTTTATATAAATATTAAGTTTCATTTTACTGCGTAATTATTAGTCATAGAACAAATATTCATAATATCAGTTGTACAGTTTAATTAGGTCTATCAGATGCTGCAATTATATTTCCAATATCTCTAATAGCTTTCGAGAAAATGACGAGGAAAATCATGATTTTATATAAAAATACGGTTATATTTTACTGCGTAATTATTAGTCATAGAACAAATATTCATTATATCAGTTGTACAGTTGAATTAGGTGTATCAGATGATGCAATGATATTTCAGATATCTCTAGTAGCTTTTGAGAAAACGAGGAAGAAAGTAATTTTTAAAAAAGTATAATTCAGTATTTATTAATACAAGTGAAAATATTCATAATGACAGTAGTATATTTTAATCAGGTCTATCAGATGCTGCAATGATATTTCCAATATCTCTAATAACTTTCGAGAAAATGAAGAGGAATGTCAGGTTTTTATATAAATATATAGTTTCATTTTACTGCGTAATTATTAGTCATAGAAAAAATATTCATAATGTCAGTTTTATAGTTTAATTAGGTTTATCAGATGCTGCAGTGATATTTCCAATATCTCTAATAGCTTTCGAGAAAATGAGGAGGAAAATCATGTTTTTATATAAATATTAAGTTTCATTTTACTGCGTAATTATTAGTCATAGAAAAAATATTCATAACATCAGTTGTAGAGTTTAATTAGGTGTATCAGCTGTTGCAATGATATTTCCAATATCTCTAATAGCTTTCGAGAAAATAAGGAAGAAAGTCATGTTTTTAAATAAATATTAAGTTTAATTTTACTTCGTAATTATTAGTCATAGAACAAATATTCATAACATCAGTTGTAAAATTTAATTAGGTCTATCAGATGCTGCAATTATATTTCCAATATCTCTAATAGCTTTCGAGAAAATGACGAGGAAAATCATGTTTTTATATAAAAATACGGTTTTATTTTACTGCGTAATTATTAGTCATGGAACAAATATTCATAATATCAGTTGTACAGTTGAATTAGGTTTATCAGATGATGCAATGATATTTCCAATATCTCTAATAGCTTTCGAGAAAACGAGGAAGAAAGTAATTTAAAAAAAAGTAAAATTCATTATTTATTAGTACTAGTGAAAATATTCATAATGACAGTAGTAGATTTGAATCAGGTCTATCAGATGCTGTAATGATATTTCCAATATCTCTAATAGCTTTCGAGAAAATGAGGAGGAATGTCATGTTTTTATATAAATATATAGTTTCATTTTACTGCATAATTATTAGTCATAGAACAAATATTCATAATGTCAGTTTTACAGTTTAATTATGTTTATCAGATGCTGCAGTGATATTTCCAATATCTCTAATAGCTTTCGAGAAAATGAGGAGGAAAATTATGTTTTTATATAAATATTAAGTTTCATTTTACTGCGTAATTATTAGTCATAGAAAAAATATTCATAACATCAGTTGTAGAGTTTAATTAGGTGTATCAGCTGTTGCAATTATATTTCCAATATCTCTAATAGCTTCCGAGAAAATGAGGAAAAAAGTCATGTTTTTAAATAAATATTAAGTTTAGTTTTACTGCTTAATTATTAGTCATAGAACAAATATTCATAATATAAGTTGTACAATTTAATTAGGTCTATCAGATGCTACAATTATATTTCCAATATCTCTAATAGCTTTCGAGAAAATGACGAGGAAAATCATGTTTATATATAAAAATACGGTTTTATTTTACTGCGTAATTATTAGTCATAGAACAAATATTCATAATATCAGTTGTACAGTTGAATTAGGTGTATCAGATGATGCAATGATATTTCCAATATCTCTAATTGCTTTCGAGAAAACGAGGAAGAAAGTAATTTAAAAAAAAGTAAAATTCATTATTTATTAGTACTAGTGAAAATATTCATAATGACAGAAGTAGATTTTAATCAGGTCTATCAGATGCTGTAATGATATTTCCAATATCTCTAATAGCTTTCGAGAAAATGAGGAGGAATGTCATGTTTTTATATATATATATATAGTTTCATTTTACTGCGTAATTATTAGTCATAGAACAAATATTCATAATGTCAGTTTTACAGTTTAATTAGGTCTATCAGATGCTGCAGTGATATTTCACATATCTCTAATAGCTTTCGAGAAAATGAGGAGGAAAATCATGTTTTTATATAAGTATTAAGTTTCATTTTACTGCGTAATTATTAGTCATAGAACAAATATTCATAATGAGAGTTGTACAGTTTAATTAGTTGTATCAGATGCTGCAATGATATATCCAATATCTCTAATAGCTTTCGAGAAAATGAGGAGGAAAGTCATGTTTTTATATAAATATTAAGTTTCATTTTACTGCGTAATTATTAGCCATAGAACAAATATTCATATTATCACTTGTACAGTTTAATTAGGTGTATCAGATGGTGCAATGATATTTCCAATATCTCTAATAGCTTTCGAGAAAATGAGGAGAAAAGTTATGTTTATATAGAAATATTAAGTTTCATTTTACTGAGTAATTATTTGTCGTAGAACAAATATTCATAATGAGAGTTGTACAGTTTAATTAGTTGTATCAGATGCTGCAATGATATTTCCAATATCTCTAATAGCTTTCGAGAAAATGAGGAGGAAAGTCATGTTTTTATATAAATATTAAGTTTCATTTTACTGCGTAATTATTAGCCATAGAACAAATATTCATAATATCAGTTGTACAGTTTAATTAGGTGTATCAGATGCTGCAATAATATTTCCAATATCTCTAATAGCTTTCGAAAAAATGAGGGGAAAAGTTATGTTTATATAGAAATATTAAGTTTCATTTTACTGAGTAATTATTAGTCATAGAACAAATATTCATAATGACAGTTGTACAGTTTAATTAGGTGTATCAGATGCTGTAATGATATTTCCAATATCTCTAATAGCTTTCGAGAAAATGACGAGGAAAATCATGTTTTTATATAAAAATACGGTTTTATTTTCCTGCTTAATTATTAGTCATAGAACAAATATTCATAATATCAGTTGTACAGTTGAGTTAGGTTTATCAGATGATGCAATGATATTTCCAATATCTCTAATAGCTTTCGAGAAAACGAGGAAGAAAGAAATTTTTAAAAAAGTAAAATTCATTATTTATTAGTACTAGTGAAAATATTCATAATGATAGTAGTAGATTTTAATCAGGTATATCAGATGCTGTAATGATATTTCCAATATCTCTAATAGCTTTCGAGAAAATGAGGAGGAATGTCATGTTTTTATATAAATATATAGTTTCATTTTACTGCGTAATTATTAGTCATAGAACAAATATTCATAATGCCAGTTTTACAGTTTAATTAGGTTTATCACATGCTGCAGTGATATTTCAAATATCTCTAATAGCTTTCGAGAAAATGAGGAGGAAAATCATGTTTTTATATAAATATTAAGTTTCATTTTACTGCGTAATTATTAGTCATAGAACAAATATTCATAATGAGAGTTGTACAGTTTAATTAGTTGTGTCAGATGCTGCAATGATATTTCCAATATCTCTAATAGCTTTCGAGAAAATGAGGAGGAAAGTCATGTTTATATATAAATATTAAGTTTCATTTTACTGCGAAATTATTAGCCATAGAACAAATATTCATAATATCAGTTGTACAATTTAATTAGGTGTATCAAATGCAGCAATGATATTTCCAATATCTCTAATAGCTTTCGAGAAAATGAGGAGAAAAGTTATGTTTATATAGAAATATTAAGTTTCATTTTACTGAGTAATTATTAGTCATAGAACAAATATTGATAATGTCAGTTTTACAGTTTAATTAGGTTTATCAGATGCTGCAGTGATATTTCCAATATCTCTAATAGATTTCGAGAAAATGAGGAGGAAAATCATGTTTTTATATAAATATAAAATTTCGTTTTACTGCGTAATTATTAGTCATAGAACAAATATTCATAATGACAGTTGTACAGTTTAATTAGTTGTATCAGATGCTTCAGTGATATTTCCAATATCTCTAATAGCTTTCGAGAAAATGAGGAGGAAAATCATGTTTTTATATAAATATTAAGTTTCATTTTACTGCGTAATTATTAGTCATAGAAAAAATATTCATAACATCAGTTGTAGAGTTTGATTAGGTGTATCAGCTGTTGCAATGATATTTCCATTATCTCTAATAGCTTTCGATAAAATGGGGAAGAAAGTCATGTTTTTAAATAAATATTAAGTTTAATTTTACTGCGTAATTATTAGTCATAGAACAAATATTCATAATATCAGTTGTACAATTTAATTAGGTCTATCAGATGCTGCAACTATATTTCCAATATCTCTAATAGCTTTCGAGAAAATGACGAGGAAAATCAAGTTTTTATATAAAAATACGGTTTTATTTTACTGCGTAATTATTATTCATAGAACAAATATTCATAATATCAGTTGTACAATTTAATTATGTCTATCAGATGCTACAATTATATTTCCAATATCTCTAATAGCTTTCGAGAAAATGACGAGGAAAATCATGTTTATATATAAAAATACGGTTTTATTTTACTGCGTAATTATTAGTCATAGAACAAATATTCATAATATCAGTTGTACAGTTTAATTAGGTGTATCAGATGATGCAATGATATTTCCAATATCTCTAATAGCTTTCGAGAAAACGAGGAAGAAAGTAATTTAAAAAAAAGTAAAATTCAGTATTTATTAGTACTAGTGAAAATATTCATAATGACAGTAGTAGATTTTAATCAGGTCTATCAGATGCTGTAATGATATTTCCAATATCTCTAATAGCTTTCGAGAAAATGAGGAGGAATGTCATGTTTTTATATAAATATATAGTTTCATTTTACTGCGTAATTATTAGTCATAGAACAAATATTCATAATGTCAGTTTTACAGTTTAATTAGATCTATCAGATGCTGCAGTGATATTTCCAATATCTCTAATAGCTTTCGAGAAAATGAGGAGGAAAATCATGTTTTTATATAAATATTAAGTTTCATTTTACTGCGTAATTATTAGTCATAGAACAAATATTCATAATGAGAGTTTTACAGTTTATTAGTTGTATCAGATGCTGCAATGATATTTCCAATATCTCTAATAGCTTTCGAGAAAATGAGGAGGAAAGTCATGTTTTTATATAAATATTAAGTTTCATTTTACTGCGTAATTATTAGCCATAGAACAAATATTCATAATATCACTTGTACAGTTTAATTAGGTGTATCAGATGGTGCAATGATATTTCCAATATCTCTAATAGCTTTCGAGAAAATGAGGAGAAAAGTTATGTTTATATAGAAATATTAAGTTTCATTTTACTGAGTAATTATTAGTCGTAGAACAAATATTCATAATGAGAGTTGTACAGTTTAATTAGTTGTATCAGATGCTGCAATGATATTTCCAATATCTCTAATAGCTTTCGAGAAAATTAGGAGGAAAGTCATGTTTTTATATAAATATTAAGTTTCATTTTACTGCGTAATTATTAGCCATAGAACAAATATTCATAATATCAGTTGTACAGTTTAATTAGGTGTATCAGATGCTGCAATAATATTTCCAATATCTCTAATAGCTTTCGAAAAAATGAGGGGAAAATTTATGTTTATATAGAAATATTAAGTTTCATTTTACTGAGTAGTTATTAGTCATAGAACAAATATTCATAATGACAGTTGTACAGTTTAATTAGGTGTATCAGATGCTGTGATGATATTTCCAATATCTCTAATAGCTTTCGAGAAAATTAGGAGGAAAGTCATATTTTTATATAAATATAAAGTTTAATTTTACTGCGTAATTATTAGTCATAAAATTGATATTCATAATTTCAGTTTTACAGTTTAATTAGGTCTATCAGATGCTACAGTGATATTTCCAATATCTCTAATAGCTTTCGAGAAAATGAGGAGGAAAATCATGTTTTTATATAAATATTAAGTTTCATTTTACTGCGTAATTATTAGTCATAGAAAAAATATTCATAACATCAGTTATAGAGTTTAATTAGGTGTATTAGCTGTTGCAATGATATTTCCAATATCTCTAATAGCTTTCGAGAAAATGAGGAAGAAAGTCATGTTTTTAAATAAATATTAAGTTTAATTTTACTGCGTAATTATTAGTCATAGAACAAATATTCATAATATCAGTTTTACAATTTAATTAGGTCTATCAGATGCTGCAATTATATTTCCAATATCTCTAATAGCTTTCGAGAAAATGACGAGGAAAATCATGTTTATATATAAAAATACGGTTTTATTTTACTGCGTAATTATTAGTCATAGAACAAATATTCATAATATCAGTTGTACAGTTTAATTAGGTGTATCAGATGATGCAATGATATTTCCAATATCTCTAATAGCTTTCGAGAAAACGAGGAAGAAAGTAATTTAAAAAAAAGTAAAATTCAGTATTTATTAGTACTAGTGAAAATATTCATAATGACAGTAGTAGATTTTAATCAGGTCTATCAGATGCTGTAATGATATTTCCAATATCTCTAATAGCTTTCGAGAAAATGAGGAGGAATGTCATGTTTTTATATAAATATATAGTTTCATTTTACTGCGTAATTATTAGTCATAGAACAAATATTCATAATGTCAGTTTTACAGTTTAATTAGATCTATCAGATGCTGCAGTGATATTTCCAATATCTCTAATAGCTTTCGAGAAAATGAGGAGGAAAATCATGTTTTTATATGAATATTAAGTTTCATTTTACTGCGTAATTATTAGTCATAGAACAAATATTCATAATGAGAGATTTACAGTTTTATTAGTTGTATCAGATGCTGCAATGATATTTCCAATATCTCTAATAGCTTTCGAGAAAATGAGGAGGAAAGTCATGTTTTTATATAAATATTAAGTTTCATTTTACTGCGTAATTATTAGCCATAGAACAAATATTCATAATATCACTTGTACAGTTTAATTAGGTGTATCAGATGGTGCAATGATATTTCCAATATCTCTAATAGCTTTCGAGAAAATGAGGAGAAAAGTTATGTTTATATAGAAATATTAAGTTTCATTTTACTGAGTAATTATTAGTCGTAGAACAAATATTCATAATGAGAGTTGTACAGTTTAATTAGTTGTATCAGATGCTGCAATGATATTTCCAATATCTCTAATAGCTTTCGAGAAAATTAGGAGGAAAGTCATGTTTTTATATAAATATTAAGTTTCATTTTACTGCGTAATTATTAGCCATAGAACAAATATTCATAATATCAGTTGTACAGTTTAATTAGGTGTATCAGATGCTGCAATAATATTTCCAATATCTCTAATAGCTTTCGAAAAAATGAGGGGAAAATTTATGTTTATATAGAAATATTAAGTTTCATTTTACTGAGTAGTTATTAGTCATAGAACAAATATTCATAATGACAGTTGTACAGTTTAATTAGGTGTATCAGATGCTGTAATGATATTTCCAATATCTCTAATAGCTTTCGAGAAAATTAGGAGGAAAGTCATATTTTTATATAAATATAAAGTTTAATTTTACTGCGTAATTATTAGTCATAAAATTGATATTCATAATTTCAGTTTTACAGTTTAATTAGGTCTATCAGATGCTACAGTGATATTTCCAATATCTCTAATAGCTTTCGAGAAAATGAGGAGGAAAATCATGTTTTTATATAAATATTAAGTTTCATTTTACTGCGTAATTATTAGTCATAGAAAAAATATTCATAACATCAGTTATAGAGTTTAATTAGGTGTATTAGCTGTTGCAATGATATTTCCAATATCTCTAATAGCTTTCGAGAAAATGAGGAAGAAAGTCATGTTTTTAAATAAATATTAAGGTTAATTTTACTGCGTAATTATTAGTCATAGAACAAATATTCATAATATCAGTTGTACAATTTAATTAGGTCTATCAGATGCTGCAATTATATTTCCAATATCTCTAATAGCTTTCGAGAAAATGACGAGGAAAATCATGTTTTTATATAAAAATACGGTTTTATTTTACGGCGTAATTATTAGTCATAGAACAAATATTCATAATATCAGTTGTACAGTTGAATTAGGTTTATCAGATGATGCAATGATATTTCCAATATCTCTAATAGCTTTCGAGAAAACGAGGAAGAAAGAAATTTTAAAAAAGTAAAATTCATTATTTATTAGTACTAGTGAAAATATTCATAATGACAGTAGTAGATTTTAATCAGGTCTATCAGATGCTGTAATGATATTTCCAATATCTCTAATAGCTTTCGAGAAAATGAGGAGGAATGTCATGTTTTTATATAAATATATAGTTTCATTTTACTGCGTAATTATTAGTCATAGAACAAATATTCATAATGTCAGTTTTACAGTTTAATTAGGTTTATCACATGCTGCAGTGATATTTCAAATATCTCTAATAGCTTTCGAGAAAATGAGGAGGAAAATCATTTTTTATATAAATATTAAGTTTCATTTTACTGCGTAATTATTAGTCATAGAACAAATATTCATAATGAGAGTTGTACAGTTTAATTAGTTGTATCAGATGCTGCAATGATATTTCCAATATCTCTAATAGCTTTCGAGAAAATGAGGAGGAAAGTCATGTTTATATATAAATATTAAGTTTCATTTTACTGCGAAATTATTAGCCATAGAACAAATATTCATAATATCAGTTGTACAATTTAATTAGGTGTATCAAATGCTGCAATGATATTTCCAATATCTCTAATAGCTTTCGAGAAAATGAGGAGAAAAGTTATGTTTATATAGAAATATTAAGTTTCATTTTACTGAGTAATTATTAGTCATAGAACAAATATTGATAATGTCAGTTTTACAGTTTAATTAGGTTTATCAGATGCTGCAGTGATATTTCCAATATCTCTAATAGCTTTCGAGAAAATGAGGAGGAAAATCATGTTTTTATATAAATATTAAGTTTCGTTTTACTGCGTAATTATTAGTCATAGAACAAATATTTATAATGACAGTTGTACAGTTTAATTAGTTGTATCAGATATTGCAGTGATATTTCCAATATCTCTAATAGCTTTCGAGAAAATGAGGAGGAAAATCAAGTTTTTATATAAATATTAAGTTTCATTTTACTGCGTAATTATTAGTCATAGAAAAAATATTCATAATATCAGTTGTAGAGTTTGATTAGGTGTATCAGCTGTTGCAATGATATTTCCATTATCTCTAATAGCTTTCGATAAAATGGGGAAGAAAGTCATGTTTTTAAATAAATATTAAGTTTAATTTTACTGCGTAATTATTAGTCATAGAACAAATATTCATAATATCAGTTGTACAATTTAATTAGGTCTATCAGATGCTGCAACTATATTTCCAATATCTCTAATAGCTTTCGAGAAAATGACGAGGAAAATCAAGTTTTTGTATAAAAATACGGTTTTATTTTACTGCGTAATTATTATTCATAGAACAAATATTCATAATATCAGTTGTACAATTTAATTATGTCTATCAGATGCTACAATTATATTTCCAATATCTCTAATAGCTTTCGAGAAAATGACGAGGAAAATCATGTTTATATATAAAAATACGGTTTTATTTTACTGCGTAATTATTAGTCATAGAACAAATATTCATAATATCAGTTGTACAGTTTAATTAGGTGTATCAGATGATGCAATGATATTTCCAATATCTCTAATAGCTTTCGAGAAAACGAGGAAGAAAGTAATTTAAAAAAAAGTAAAATTCAGTATTTATTAGTACTAGTGAAAATATTCATAATGACAGTAGTAGATTTTAATCAGGTCTATCAGATGCTGTAATGATATTTCCAATATCTCTAATAGCTTTCGAGAAAATGAGGAGGAATGTCATGTTTTTATATAAATATATAGTTTCATTTTACTGCGTAATTATTAGTCATAGAACAAATATTCATAATGTCAGTTTTACAGTTTAATTAGATCTATCAGATGCTGCAGTGATATTTCCAATATCTCTAATAGCTTTCGAGAAAATGAGGAGGAAAATCATGTTTTTATATAAATATTAAGTTTCATTTTACTGCGTAATTATTAGTCATAGAACAAATATTCATAATGAGAGTTTTACAGTTTTATTAGTTGTATCAGATGCTGCAATGATATTTCCAATATCTCTAATAGCTTTCGAGAAAATGAGGAGGAAAGTCATGTTTTTATATAAATATTAAGTTTCATTTTACTGCGTAATTATTAGCCATAGAACAAATATTCATAATATCACTTGTACAGTTTAATTAGGTGTATCAGATGGTGCAATGATATTTCCAATATCTCTAATAGCTTTCGAGAAAATGAGGAGAAAAGTTATGTTTATATAGAAATATTAAGTTTCATTTTACTGAGTAATTATTAGTCGTAGAACAAATATTCATAATGAGAGTTGTACAGTTTAATTAGTTGTATCAGATGCTGCAATGATATTTCCAATATCTCTAATAGCTTTCGAGAAAATTAGGAGGAAAGTCATGTTTTTATATAAATATTAAGTTTCATTTTACTGCGTAATTATTAGCCATAGAACAAATATTCATAATATCAGTTGTACAGTTTAATTAGGTGTATCAGATGCTGCAATAATATTTCCAATATCTCTAATAGCTTTCGAAAAAATGAGGGGAAAATTTATGTTTATATAGAAATATTAAGTTTCATTTTACTGAGTAGTTATTAGTCATAGAACAAATATTCATAATGACAGTTGTACAGTTTAATTAGGTGTATCAGATGCTGTAATGATATTTCCAATATCTCTAATAGCTTTCGAGAAAATTAGGAGGAAAGTCATATTTTTATATAAATATAAAGTTTAATTTTACTGCGTAATTATTAGTCATAAAATTGATATTCATAATTTCAGTTTTACAGTTTAATTAGGTCTATCAGATGCTACAGTGATATTTCCAATATCTCTAATAGCTTTCGAGAAAATGAGGAGGAAAATCATGTTTTTATATAAATATTAAGTTTCATTTTACTGCGTAATTATTAGTCATAGAAAAAATATTCATAACATCAGTTATAGAGTTTAATTAGGTGTATTAGCTGTTGCAATGATATTTCCAATATCTCTAATAGCTTTCGAGAAAATGAGGAAGAAAGTCATGTTTTTAAATAAATATTAAGTTTAATTTTACTGCGTAATTATTAGTCATAGAACAAATATTCATAATATCAGTTGTACAATTTAATTAGGTCTATCAGATGCTGCAATTATATTTCCAATATCTCTAATAGCTTTCGAGAAAATGACGAGGAAAATCATGTTTTTATATAAAAATACGGTTTTATTTTACGGCGTAATTATTAGTCATAGAACAAATATTCATAATATCAGTTGTACAGTTGAATTAGGTTTATCAGATGATGCAATGATATTTCCAATATCTCTAATAGCTTTCGAGAAAACGAGGAAGAAAGAAATTTTTAAAAAAGTAAAATTCATTATTTATTAGTACTAGTGAAAATATTCATAATGACAGTAGTAGATTTTAATCAGGTCTATCAGATGCTGTAATGATATTTCCAATATCTCTAATAGCTTTCGAGAAAATGAGGAGGAATGTCATGTTTTTATATAAATATATAGTTTCATTTTACTGCGTAATTATTAGTCATAGAACAAATATTCATAATGTCAGTTTTACAGTTTAATTAGGTTTATCACATGCTGCAGTGATATTTCAAATATCTCTAATAGCTTTCGAGAAAATGAGGAGGAAAATCATTTTTTTATATAAATATTAAGTTTCATTTTACTGCGTAATTATTAGTCATAGAACAAATATTCATAATGAGAGTTGTACAGTTTAATTAGTTGTATCAGATGCTGCAATGATATTTCCAATATCTCTAATAGCTTTCGAGAAAATGAGGAGGAAAGTCATGTTTATATATAAATATTAAGTTTCATTTTACTGCGAAATTATTAGCCATAGAACAAATATTCATAATATCAGTTGTACAATTTAATTAGGTGTATCAAATGCTGCAATGATATTTCCAATATCTCTAATAGCTTTCGAGAAAATGAGGAGAAAAGTTATGTTTATATAGAAATATTAAGTTTCATTTTACTGAGTAATTATTAGTCATAGAACAAATATTGATAATGTCAGTTTTACAGTTTAATTAGGTTTATCAGATGCTGCAGTGATATTTCCAATATCTCTAATAGCTTTCGAGAAAATGAGGAGGAAAATCATGTTTTTATATAAATATTAAGTTTCGTTTTACTGCGTAATTATTAGTCATAGAACAAATATTTATAATGACAGTTGTACAGTTTAATTAGTTGTATCAGATATTGCAGTGATATTTCCAATATCTCTAATAGCTTTCGAGAAAATGAGGAGGAAAATCAAGTTTTTATATAAATATTAAGTTTCATTTTACTGCGTAATTATTAGTCATAGAAAAAATATTCATAATATCAGTTGTAGAGTTTGATTAGGTGTATCAGCTGTTGCAATGATATTTCCATTATCTCTAATAGCTTTCGATAAAATGAGGAAGAAAGTCATGTTTTTAAATAAATATTAAGTTTAATTTTACTGCGTAATTATTATTCATAGAACAAATATTCATAATATCAGTTGTACAATTTAATTAGGTCTATCAGATGCTGCAACTATATTTCCAATATCTCTAATAGCTTTCGAGAAAATGACGAGGAAAATCAAGTTTTTATATAAAAATACGGTTTTATTTTACTGCGTAATTATTAGTCATAGAACAAATATTCATAATATCAATTGTACAGTTGAATTAGGTTAATCAGATGATGCAATGATATTTCCAATATCTCTAATAGCTTTCGAGAAAACGAGGAAGAAAGTAATTTTAAAAAAAGTAAAATTCATTATTTATTAGTACTAGTGAAAATATTCATAATGACAGTAGTAGATTTTAATCAGGTCTATCAGATGCTGTAATGATATTTCGTATATCTCTAATAGCTTTCGAGAAAATGAGGAGGAATGTCATGTTTTTATATAAATATATAGTTTCATTTTGCTGCGTAATTATTAGTCATAGAACAAATATTCATAATGTCAGTTTTACAGTTTAATTCGGTCTATCAGATGCTGCAGTGATATTTCCAATATCTCTAATAGCTTTCGAGAAAATGAGGAGGAAAATCATGTTTTTATATTAATATTAAGTTTCATTTTACTGCGTAATTATTAGTCATAGAACAAATATTCATAATGAGAGTTGTACAGTTTAATTAGTTGTATCAGATGCTGCAATGATATTTCCAATATCTCTAATAGCTTTCGAGAAAATGAGGAGGAAAGTCATGTTTTTATATATATATTAAGTTTCATTTTACTGCGTAATTATTAGCCATAGAACAAATATTCATAATATCAGTTGTACAGTTTAATTAGGTGTATCAGATGCTGCAATGATATTTCCAATATCTCTAATAGCTTTCGAGAAAACGAGGAAGAAAGTAATTTTAAAAAAAGTAAAATTCAGTATTTATTAGTACTAGTGAAAATATTCATAATGACAGTAGTAGATTTTAATCAAGTCTATCAGATGCTGGAATGATATTTCCTATATCTCTAATAGCTTTCGAGAAAATGAGGAGGAATGTCAGGTTTTTATATAAATATATAGTTTCATTTTACTTCGTAATTATTAGTCATAGAACAAATATTCATAATGTCAGTTTTACAGTTTAGTTAGGTTTATCAGATGCTATAGTGATATTTCCAATATCTCTAATAGCTTTCGAGAAAATTAGGAGGAAAATCATGTTTTTATATAAATATTAAGTTTCATTTTACTGCGTAATTATTAGTCATAGAACAAATATTCATAATGAGAGTTGTATAGTTTAATTAGTTGTATCAGATGCTGCAATAATATTTCCAATATCTCTAATAGCTTTCGAGAAAATGAGGAGGAAAGTCATGTTTTTATATAAATATTAAGTTTCATTTTACTGCGTAATTATTAGCCATAGAACAAATATTCATAATATCAGTTGTACAGTTTAATTAGGTGTATCAGATGCTGTAATAATATTTCTAATATCTCTAATAGCTTTCGAGAAAATGAGGAGAAAAGTTATGTTTATATAGAAATATTAAGTTTCATTTTACTGAGTAATTATTAGTCATAGAACAAATATTCATAATGACAGTTGTACAGTTTAATTAGGTGTATCAGATGCTGTAATGATATTTCCAATATCTCTAATAGCTTTCGAGAAAATTAGGAGGAAAGTCATGTTTTTATATAAATATAAATTTTAATTTTACTGCGTAATTATTAGCCATAGAACAAATATTCATAATATCAGTTGTTCAGTTTAATTAGGTGTATCAGATGCTGCAATGATATTTCCAATATCTCTAATAGCTTTCGAGGAAATGAGGAAAGTCATGTTTTTAAATAAATATTAAGTTTAATTTTACTGCGTAATTATTAGTCATAGAACAAATATTCATAATATCAGTTTTACAGTTTAATTAGGTGTATCAGATGCTGCAATGATATTTCCAATATCTGTAATAGCTTTCGGGAAAATGAGGAGGAAAGTCATGTTTATATATATATATATTAAGTTTCATTTTACTGCGTAATTATTAGTCATAGAACAAATATTCATAATGACAGTTGTACAGTTTAATTAGGTCTATCAGATGCTGCAATGATATTTCCAATATCACTAATAGCTTTCGGGAAAATGAGGAGGAAAGTCATGTTTTTATATAAATATTAAGTTTCATTTTACATCGTAATTATTAGTCATAAAACAAATATTTATAATGACAGTTGTACAGTTTAATTAGGTGTATCAGATGCTGCAATGATACATCCAATATTTCCAATATTTTCAGTATCCAATATATAATGCTAGCTAGAAGAGCCCGTCGCTGACGGCCGACGGAGCGACGGTTATATATTGCTGCCGGCGGTGTTGCCAAACCGTAGTTATCGTACCGTAAAATTATCTATTGAATATCACATAAATACTCATAAGAACGGTAATTCTGATACATAAAACAATAGAAATTTGTAAATAATGATAAAAGTTGTTACACTGGCCTATACATTATATGTATATGCATGGGAATGATATAAAGATCTTGTCACACACGTCGTGCCGCAAACACAGGAGAAGGAGACGCTGCTGGCACATATGGTGTGAATGGGTTAAGAACAGAAAACAATACACTCTTGCTAGATTTCAAATCACATGTTTTATTTTCCCGTAGTCCATACATTTTGTCACTTGCACTGTCGCATTAACACTGAGCTATTATACTGTGACTCAGCGACCAGAAATCTTCTCAGCCAGCAGTGTGAGGGACGCCACACCCGATCCAAGAAACAACAGATAGAAGGCACCCTGTAGATGATCCATACTGAGAACCACCTCATTCTTGTCTTCCTGCAAGTGATACAATGATAAGCTTATACTAATGTATGGAATAATATAACCAGTTCATCAAGGGTGTCAAAAATACTGACAGGAAATGTTTATAGAAAAAATTTTAGAGGTAAATTTTCGCTACAGATACATTACTACAAAAATTTGATACAGTAACATTTTTCTTCTTACGATAGTATCGCATCCTTCATTTAGAACAAAACTTGGTCCATGCAGAATACTAATTAACACATTTTGTATCTACCAACACATTCATACCAGTACAACAACAACAAAAACATGCCTCCAATACCTTTATGTCAAACACCTTCACTGCATTAGGATCTGCCTTCGCCCTGGTATCTTTCACTCGCTTAGTCATCACGTTTTCCATCCAATGTTTAATCAGCCCAGTATCCTCAAGGCGAGATGCAACGTCTAAGAACGCTGCCAGAAACGGCGCTCCTTTCCTGCAGAGATGAGGGAATGAGTCAATGCTCTTGAGGTGCATGATTACAATTTAGTCTTTTTTATTTTTCTACAACACAAACCGTTGGCGTCAATAGGCTTTTATGGAGGCTAAGATGGACTACCTATTGCCCATTATTTGGCGTAGGTTTAGATTTTTTATAGTGACGCCTCGAATGTTTACGTTCTCTCTTGAATATGTTAAGAACGAGAGAGGCTATTGCTGCTACAGCCTCAAATGCATATATCATTTTAAGTCCCGACAGTATAGTAGAAATTTAGGAAATCTTTGGCCACTCAACGGTAATAATAAAGTAAGAAAAATGACGAGCAGATATCGGGACCCTATGTTCGCATGCCCGAACGCTAACCACTGTAAATTAACCGCATTGAATTTATGATTAAATATACTAAAGGAAATATAGACAATGAATTGATAGTTGATAAATACATTCGTAAACTACAACAATTGGCAGATGGCTTCCTTAATGAATGCTGATTACCACTACTTACCTCACGCCCCAACCAAAACAGACTTGAATGAACCGCTCATCTGTGCCAATATGGAAGGGTATCTGTCCATATTTATCCACGTAATTAGACGCCATAATGACCATGAGGTAATTCTTAACGCTAATCAGCGAAAATCTTCCTTCTGTAACCTTTTGGAGTAACTCTCCGAAACTAAACACCTGAAACAAAACAGAAAACTAGTTAATCGAGACGAAACGGCTGAAACAAAAAGGAAAGTACGTATTGCCGATGCATGTTTTCCTGTGTACAACTTATAAACTTTTAAACATTCTGGCATTATTGTTAATCTTCTAAAGAGTAATATGTACATTTAGTGAAGTTACTCAGTATCAATTTAGTTTTATGTCATATTCTGCATTTTGATATATATTTTACAGCAAATAACACTTTAAATTATCATCTTGCAGAAAAGAAATAAAAATATACAGACATCCACAATCCTTATGCACAATATTATGTATCATTAAACAAAATGTCTTTCCTTTGTTCATTCATACGACACCAATTAGTTTTATATAGTGCATGATAATCCATTGAAGTCGAGTAAATGTTGCACCCTAGGTCCATTAGCATTTTTTTTTTTTTTTTCATTTACGCTTCATGATTTTCTTTTTTTTCACTTACTTCCATTTTTTTATACATTTCCTGCACTACTGGGTCAGTACTCGACTGAAAGTAGCTAAGAACCTGCCCATCCATAAGCCAGGCCTCTATGCCCCATCTCCAGTTGTTGAATTCCACAAGATCGTTAAAGTCGTCTGGAGTCTGGGACTTTGCCTGAACTGAAAGGTGGGCGATCAACGAAGATTTGAACCCCGTGGAAATGACAAGACAGAACACCAGCCACAGACCCACCAACATCTGCAATCAAATTTCCTTCTCACACACATGGATACAGACGACAAACTGAACAAATATGAAAACTCTGCATAGGGAAGTGTACAAGTGTTGTACGTTAATGAACTAGAGAGAAAAAAAAGTTTAGCGGTCTCATCATTCTTGGTGTTTAACTTCACAGCAGAAAAATCGGGTGAATATTTGTTCTACATACCTTATCAAATATTTCATACAAAAGGTAATCATGACTATGAACACTGCACTGTAAGGCACACCTGCCCTGAAAAATTCACAGAGGGATCGGCCGGCGGCTGTTCCAAGAGAGCTCCCCAGCCATACATGAGAGTTCTCCGCATGCTGATATCTGGGCCGCCGGCTGCCAGTCTCCACAGTTGTTGAAGCCCCCATGCCGTCAAGCTCCACACTATGAGACCGATCAACAAGCCGGCCCACAATTCATCTACAACACAAATTCAACTTCACGTTTAACATCAAAACACTACCAAGATGTTTTTCTTCATAAACATGTTACGATCACTAATGACAATTATAGCTGAAACATACTTGAGAACGGTCTCTTAAACGACATGACGGCAGGAAGCACAGTTGGCTTTCCAGAGACGACAACAAACATGTCGGTCGGTTCAAGGCGCAGGTAATCAATGACGTTTAGTCGAGTGGCAGTTGGAGTTAACAAGAGGCAGAAATCAGATTCACCTCGTTGTAAATCACCCACAACACCACTGAACTGACCCTCGGAGTCAATATTTCCAAATGATCGATCTGCAGTTTCCCGCACCACGTAACTGTGTTTTTGGAAGTAGAAAAAGTCAATATAACTCAGCAGTTCACTAGTTAAGTTTATTTCTTCACACCAAGGTACGATGGGAGGGGAAGGGAAGAAACTCAAAGTCTTATTGCAATACACCAACAATATTTATATTGATGCAGTATGTAAGCGTCATGATCATCAAATATCCTCATGCTGCATCTTTGCACTAAGCACTACTGCATGGAATTACAATATGATCAAATCTCAATAATCTGTTATTATTTGTCATTTGCAATCAAATTATAAGCATTGCTGCTAAAACCTACGTGAAGTTGAGGACAGCAGAGAGAGTGCGAAGTATTCTGATATTGAGTGAGTCACTGACTGTCACTTTAGTGCCTGGCTCAAGCGTGTCCCTTGAATAAGCAACGTAAGGAAAGTATGGAACAGTAGTGATTTTAAAAGTATGTCCATGTAGATTCACCAGTGGTTCTAATGTAGGAAACAAAATAAATTAACACACACACACACACACACACACACACACACACACGCACACACACACACACACACGCACACACACACACACACACATATATATATATATATATATATATATATATATATATATATATATATATATATATATATATATATATATATATATGTATATCCATATATAGTATTCATGAAAACAGACTATTTCCACTAAGACGTCTGTTCTCTCTTTTAAATTTTAAGTCACTACACTGTAGACTACATTATAATCTAGAACTTAGAAATGTAGTTATGAATTCTTTCATATAAAACCTGAAAGGACTAAGGAGTGAGTAACGCTGCTGAAGTTCTCTTCTTGGTGCAGGTGATCAAGGATCAAGTTGTTCACGAAGTAAACTCCAGCCTCACCGTCGATGCAGAACGCACACCGACGGTAGACACTCACTTGCCGACTTACTTAAAACAAAAAAAACATATGTAAATATTTTCCGAGAGCTTTTTTGGGGTAATAAATGTGGATAAAAATATCATAAAACCTAAAGATGTAATGAACATTGCAACACTAAATAATAACACTTTAGTAGTCGAGAAAGAACACTTCTTTTACTGTGGTGTGGAATTTCAAGTTCCGTTACATCTAAAAATGTTCTCTCTTGTTGTCTTCCATGTACTACTATAACAACATGTCATTACAAGTGTATGTCATTGCAGGTTTCAGAGCACTGCCATTTTTGTAAGCGAAACATATGAGTATAATTATAAACTATTACTAAGCTCTTTGGAAGGTCCTGCGAGTCGAGGGTGCCGTGGAGAAGGTGTGGTGTGGACTTGAGTATAGTCAAGGGCAAGGTAGAGGGCGTGGACTGTGTTGCGGAGGCTAGGGTGGAGGAGGACGTCCTGCACCAACCTCCTGTCTCCCACCACCACCACCCGCGTCTCTGGCTGCTTCCACAACCCCGCCCGTTCCAGCAGTCTGGCCACCAGAGTCCTGCTTAGAATCATTCACGTAGAGTAATCTCTGTGACATTGTGCTATACTCTGTAAATATTTGAATTCCTGTTACCTAAAGGCCAATGCAGTTCGGTTTGCAGCTTCGTTATTGTGATCGATGTGGATAACAAGTAATTGACACACTGATGTGAACTCCCCTGATATGACCTTCCGGAAGCTGTCCTCTCCCACAGAGTCAGTCGCCACCACTGTGCCCTCGTTCATTTGACTGAAACAAACATTATACATCAGAAATAAGTTTATTGTTTTCAAATTATTTATTATATTTTTTGAGAATATACTTAAAAGTTTATTTACTTCCGAATAGCAGAAAACACAGGCGAATGAGACTTGGTGGTCAACAGCGCAAGGTGACAACCCATAAAGTTCTGCTTCACCAATCCAGTCACCAGCATGCTCACCTGTTCGGCGCCCACCTGCACATCACTGGCCACCGGGTCGATCAAGCCTTCAGAATTCCCCACCAGATGCATAAGTAATAGCATGAAGTTCCTCAGTGAACACATTCCTTCATTTGTTGGATTTTTCTTTTCTATTCTTTTTTATTAATGACGAAAAGATTGTTAAAAATACATTAAAACTGAACACAAAGCACATTTTTAATTAAGTTTCCAAAACTGAAACAATGATCGAAGTAGATTTGTGACACACGCTTCAGTTTCTACTTTTTTTCTATTATATACATGCTAATAAAACTGAGTCCCAGAAATATAAATAAATAATCGTCTTTCACCTCAAATGGATTTAAAAAAAAAGAAAATAATAGTAGTAGTGGTAGCAGCAGCGGCAGTAACAGTAGTAATAGCGGTATCAGTAGCAGCAGCACCAATAGAAGCAACGACAAAACGGACTGTCTTCTACCTTAACAATAGAAAGCAGATAAAATGTATTTTCGTATCACAATCTCTCCTACTCGCGACATCAAACCAATCCTGTTACATCACTGTTATTTTTATTAATGCTGTTATTAATATTATTATTAGTATTATCATTAGTAGTTGTAGTAGTAGTAATAGTAGAAGTAGTAGTGGTAGTAGTAGTAGTGGTATCATTATTATCATAATTATTAGTATTACTATCATTATTATTATCATTATTATTATTATTATTATTATGATTATTATGATTATTATTACTATTATTATTACTACTATTATTATTACTATTCATATCATTATTATTACTTTATTCATTATTGTTATTGTTCTTGTTGAAATGTTCTCCACTTAAGTGACTGGATGAGATTATCTGTTTTAATAAAGGACTTCACTAAATATCTGTATTATGAGATAAATATACCTTTAGATGTAATAATTTGTTTAATGTATAGTTCAGGTTATTGTTTAAAGGTCTCTAACACGTACTCCTAACTGAGGGTTTAAAGAACAAATAAGCAACATAGTTGCTTTGTGTTATATGTAAACTAAAGCATTGATACATCTTAACAGTAAACCCTTGTGTGAAAGATTATCCATACGTCACAGTGCAACAACAAGGATAAGTTTTCAACCTTTTCTTTACTGTGTAACGAAAGAATGAACAAATGTTTTAGTTTATGGTCCTCAAAAACACGTCGTATGTATTGCAAAACTTTTGAAAGACAGACATAATTGAGAAACTGTGCAGAGAACTTAGTTATAGAAGTAAAGCGTTATCATGTGTACAACATAATTTAAACAAAAACAATGTATTGTGATGCATATTTACAAAAATTGATATGCATGACAGTCTGTTATTTGATGAATGGATATAACAATTACATCCTATATAGCATAGTATAATCAGTGGAAAGACAAATATACAACACAAAATATATGTATCTAATAATTTCACATTCACTGTTTGTAATTCACAATTCATTGACGTTACATATTATAGGTATTGACAGGCACGTTGTTGTACATTGATTCTAATAGAGTTGTACGTAGTAGTGTGTGATGAGCGTCGAGGAACTGTACGTGTGCATTTACCATGGTATACATCGGTAACTGTAGTTTCAAGTGAGTCTCCAGGTCGTAGTATCCACCTCCACCATCGGTTTGTTCAAATAAGTGTTTCGTCTCCATGTACGCCTTGTGGCACCGCCTTAAACAGCGATACACAGTGGAGATGCTGGCACCTGTCTTGATGGAGATGTCCCTGGCGGAATACCCTGCTAGCCACAACCACACAATCTTCGCTCGGACGACGTCCATCATAAGTCTTTTAATTAAACGTCTCATTGTAACTGCTAGAAGGCACGACAAAGCACTTACTTATCTTACTTTTTGTGTCTTTCTTTTATTATAAATTTGAAAAATTTTATTAATCAGATTCCTGTTTTCCATAGCATATCATTTGTTAACGTATAATGTAGACTACTTAGTTTCGTAAAGGCAGAGAGTGGAGCATTACGATACGGTGTACTTATTGCAAGATGTCAGTCTACGTTTCTTTGACTTATGCTGAGTTTGCAGCGACCATTTTACTCATTCCCCTAGAAGAAAGGACCACTGAATAATGTTTTTTAGACAGGAATAGGGTCAGGCCCATAATTACAAATAAATCACTAAAGAAAGGCCACTGCTTGGGGTAAAAAAAATGCATAGATTGAAATATTAGAAATGCACCATAAGTCAGTGTAATACTTGGACACCTGCTACTCCTCTACTATTGGCCTGAAGTAGTAGAAAACATTGAGAAGAGCTATTCCTCCTGATTTCTTATTTGCCCTCCAGAAAAATGGTTTATGATATATGCGAAATACAGTACCTACATATTCATTTGCCGATCGGATACCGTGTCAATTATCATAATTAATTTCAAATCATCTTTAAGATTGCCATTATCTTCGTTCTATTTTGGTTTGAATATATTTCTCACATCTCAGGCTTTATCTATCGTCTTTACTAACTTTCCATTATCTTAATTGCGTATGAGAGGATTTCAATGTTCGTGTTCTTCCAAGATTCAAATTTATTCTACTTAGATTTCCCAAATTTCTGCTTACTAGAATCGGATCTTTAAAATTATTAATGATTCCTGATATCCTACAGAAAAGTTTAATTTCTCGTCTTTCCTACGCTGCTATTATTGTACATATCTAAGATTCAATTATAACATGTGATTTCTTATGTAGCACATAGTCTCCCAAACTCCTAAGATCCAGTTATGATATGTGAGTTATCAAATATGTAGATTATTATATTATATCATTATATTATGGTAAACGAGAGTATAGACTTTGAAGTAGTATATGTTTCGTTTTCCATTATGCAGTAATAACCTCCTTCAAAGAAGTGATAAAGTTAACGAGGCAAATCTCATCATATAAGCAATGAAAACACTGTGTATGCCTGTCGTGCACAGTGTCTTCAGAGCTTATAATTATTACGTTGTTGCCGCACCTTAATATCAAACAATCAATTAATCAATCAGTAGTTCCATGCAGCCATCTATGTATCTGGTAAAGGAATCAAGATATTGAACACATACGTGTACATCAGTTAAAATTAACATGTTCTCTAATGCACAGATACTTTTGCTCAAAACTCGAAGTCTAAAGGAAATGGAAAAGTTATTACTTAAGAAGCTGATGGTAGTGATATAGTTTTCAAATTAACACATGTGGTAATTGTACTGGTGATTATTATTCCAAACAGATTAATGTTAAATAATAATTTTGATTCCAGATATTCACACCGATGAATAAATTAATTAATTGATTGATCAATTATGATATTATATTAAATATTAGATATAACATCACTTTCCTTACCCTTTCGCCTTTCTTCCTCAGCGTAGAACTAAAGAGCCCCTGCACATACCCTTACCTTTTCACTAACACAAAGTGCATAAAATGTTTCGTTCTACGGTTATATTCCTACAAATGGAGGGAATAATGACAAGGCCATTTTTTACGTATATATCAACCCTCAGCCAACTCCTTTCAATATTCCAGATACAACAGTAAGATATCAAATGAAGCACCTGATGGTCTGACCAAGTCTCTGGTTGTCCGGCGTACCAGTTCCGTGTGTCCAGCCCGACACTCAGCCCCCTTTTAAACCCTCCGTCAGCAGGAGAGAGCAAAGAGGAGGAGCAAAAATAATGACGTCATGACTACCCTTCAGCCCATGCATGACACACGCACACACACACACACACACACACACACACACACACACACACACACACACACACACACACACACACACACACACACACACACACGCACACACACTAACACACACACACACACACTAACACACACACACACACACACACACACACACACACACACACACACACACACACACACACACACACACACATAATTATTTGTTTTGTTTTTTAAAGCAAATCATCTCATTTTTAGAAATAAAAGTTTCCGGTGAAATGACCTGAAACTTAGGCTAAAGTATTACATTATTCCTATGTAAAAAAAATTCAGATCAAAACCGATTAGCAAAAATGAGGAAAATACACCACAGGTTGAGATTAATTATGCAAATCCTCAAGAGTTTATAAGTTGGTTAAACGTGTTGTAAGGCTTAGTTATGAACTGTTTGATCTGTAAGAGTCATTACAAGAATATACGTGGAAGTTAAGAATATATTTAAAATGTTGATCAAAATTTAAGCCAAAAGTATTTGACGCCATTCTACTGCAAAACTATTGGTCCTAAAGCAAATATACAGTGAGACAAATGTGTAGTATTTGACGAGGACTATCAGATGTAAAATTTTTTCCAATATCTCCAATAGTTTTGGGACAATAAGTAACAAATAACGCTTATTGAAAAAAATAGTGACATTTTTTCAATCAATAATAATAATAATAATAATAATAATAATAATAATAACAATAATAATAATAATAATAATAATAAGGATCCCACTGGTTTCTAAGATTTGTGTTGTGTTTCAGGGAGTGTTTGTAGTGCTATTAGGTGGTCTGGCAGCCGGATTGGTGGTCTGGTGTGGTGAGTTACTATCAGACCAGCATACACGTCCACGAAAACACTCTAACCAGCATGATGATCCGCACAATTAGAATAATTCTCTTAAGACGAATTCTTGAAAACTAAGATTTCTTGTGTTTACGAAATTTAATAGAACGTAACACATGATGAAGAAAATAAATTGTCGTACTCATACACAAACAAATATATTTTGTATTTTTTTTATATAATATATGGTATTATGAAGTATGTTTCAGGTTACAATTAATATAATATTCATTTAATTTCACCCCAGTGTCTGCTATTGGTACAGAATCGGGTGTCTTCCACTTTCCATTTGTTCAGTCCACCTCACTACCTATTGTTAGTTAAAGTGATCTCCATTACTTCTGCATCCCTCCAGTCTTTTTTTTTATACAAATTTACTTTCACCCTTTGATCATTTTAATATTTCATTGTATTTTTACTCTACCTATCCGTCCTCAAGAACAGAAAACAATATACTCTTGCTAGATTTCAAATCACATGTTTTATTTTCCCGTAGTCCATACATTTTGTCACTTGCACTGTGGCATTAACACTGAGCTATTATACTGTGACTCAGCGACCAGAAATCTTCTCAGCCAGCAGTGTGAGGGACGCCACACCTGATCCAAGAAACAACAGATAGAAGGCACCCTGTAGATGATCCATACTGAGAACCACCTCATTCTTGTCTTCCTGCAAGTGATACAATGTCAAGCTTATACTAATGTATGGAATAATATAACCAGTTCATCAAGGGTGTCAAAAACACTGACAGGAAATGTTTATGTAATTTTTTTTAAAGGTAATTTTTCGCCAGAGATACATTGCTACAAAAATATGATACAGTAACATTTTTCTTCTTACGATAGTATCGCATCCTTCATTTAGAACAAAACTTGGTCCATGTAGAATACAAATTAACATATCTTGTATCTACTAACACATTCATATCAGTGCAACAATAAAAAAACATGCCTCCAATACCTTTATGTCAAACACCTTCACTGCATTAGGATCTGCCTTCGCCCTGGTATCCTTCGCTCGCTTCGTCATCACGTTTTCCATCCAGTGTTTAATCAGCCCAGTATCTTCAAGGCGAGATGCAACGTCTAAGAACGCTGCCAGAAACGGCGCTCCTTTCCTGCAGAGATGAGGGAAGGAGTCAATGCTCTTGAGGGGAATGATCTGATCATGTCTGATCTTGACCATTGTACATTAAACCTTATTGTATTTATGATTAAGTGAACGAAAAGAAATACAGAAATACAAACAATGAATTGGTATTTGATAAATACATTCGTAATCTACAATAGTTGGCATATGGTTTCCTTAATGAAGACTGATTACCACTACTTACCTCACGCCCCAACCAAAACAGACTTGAATGACCCGCTCTTTTTTGCCAATATGGAAGGGTATCTGTCCATATTTATCCACGTAATTAGATGCCATAATGACCTTGAGGTAATTCTTGACGCTAATCAGCGAAAATCTTCCTTCTGTAACCTTTTGGAGTAACTCTCCAAAACTAAACACCTGAAACAGAACAGAAAATTAGTTAATCGAGACCAAACGGCTGAAACAAAAAGGAAAGTACGTATTGCCGATGCATGTTTTCCTGTGTACAACTTATAAACTTTTAAACATTCTGGCATTATTGTTAATCTTCTAAATAGGAATATGTATATTCAGTGAAGTTACTCAGTATCAATTTAGTTTTATGTCATACTCTGCAGGTAATTTTGATATATATTTCACAGTAAATAACACTTTAAATTATCATCTTGCACCAAAGAAATAAAGATATACAGATATCCACAATTCTTATGCACAATATAATTTATCATTACACACAATGACATTCCTTTGTTCATTCATACGACACCAATTAATTATATATAGAGCATGATAATTCATTAAAGTCGAGTAAATTTTGCAGCCAATGTCTATTAGCATTCATCCATCCATTAGCTTTTTTTTTTTTTTTTTTTGCACTTACTTCCATTTTCCTATACACTTCTTGCACTGCTTGGTCAGTGCTCGACTCAAAATAGCTAAGAACCGTCCCGTCCAGCATCCAGGCCTCAATGCCCCATCTCCAGTTGTTGAATTCCACAAGATCGTTAAAGTCGTCTGGAGTCTGGGACTTTGCCTGAACTGAAAGGTGGGCGATCAACGAAGATTTGAACCCCGTGGAAATGACAAGACAGAACACCAGCCACAGACCCACCAACATCTGCAATCAAATTCACTTCTGACACAGATGGATACAGACGACAAACTGAACAAATATGAAAACTCTGCATAGGGAAGTGTACAAGTGTTGTACGTTAATGAACTAAAGAGAAAAAAAAGTTGAGCAGTCTGATCATTCTTGGTGTTTAACTTCACAGCAGAAAAATCGGGTGAATATTTGTTCTACATACCTTATCAAATATTTCATACAAAAGGTAATCATGACTATGAACACTGCACTGTAAGGCACACCTGCCCTGAAAAATTCACAGAGGGATCGGCCGGCGGCTGTTCCAAGAGAGCTCCCCAGCCATACATGAGAGTTCTCCGCATGCTGATATCTGGACCGCCGGCTGCCAGTCTCCACAGTTGTTGAAGCCCCCATGCCGTCAAGCTCCACACTATGAGACCGATCAACAAGCCGGCCCACAATTCATCTACAACACAAATTCAACTTCACGTTTAACATCAAAACACTACCAAGATGTTTTTCTTCATAAACATGTTACGATCAATAATGACAATTATAGCTGGAACATACTTGAGAACGGTCTCTTAAACGACATGACAGCAGGCAGCAAAGTTGGCTTTCCAGAGAGGACAACAAACGCGTCGGTCGGTTCAAGGCGCAGGTAATCAATGACCTTTAGTCGACTGTCAGTTGGAGTTAACAAGAGGCAGAAATCAGATTCACCTCGTTGTAAATCACCCACAACACCACTGAACTGACCCTCGGAGTCAATATTTCCAAATGATCGATCTGCAGTTTCCCGCACCACATAACTGTGTTTTTGGAAGTAGAAAAAGTATATATAACTCAGCAGTTCACTACTTAAGTTTATTTCATCAAACCAAGGTAAGGTGGTAAGGGAAGGGAAGAAACGCACCAAAAATATTTATATGGATGCAGTATGTAAGCGTCATGATCATCAAATATCCTCATGCTGCATCTTTGCACTAAGCACTACTGCATGGAATTACAATATGATCAAATCTCAATAATCTGTTATTATTTGTCATTTGCAATCAAATTATAAGCATTGCTGCTAAAACCTACGTGAAGTTGAGGACAGCAGAGAGAGTGCGAAGTATTCTGATATTGAGTGAGTCACTGACTGTCACTTTAGTGCCTGGCTCAAGCGTGTCCCTTGAATAAGCAACGTAAGGAAAGTATGGAACAGTAGTGATTTTAAAAGTATGTCCATGTAGATTCACCAGTGGTTCTAATGTAGGAAACAAAATAAATTAACACACACACACACACACACACACACACACACACGCACACACACACACACACGCACACACACACACACACATATATATATATATATATATATATATATATATATATATATATATATATATATATATATATATATATATATATATATATATATATATGTATATCCATATATAGTATTCATGAAAACAGACTATTTCCACTAAGACGTCTGTTCTCTCTTTTAAAATTTAAGTCACTACACTGTAGACTACATTATAATCTAGAACTTAGAAATGTAGTTATGAATTCTTTCATATAAAACCTGAAAGGACTAAGGAGTGAGTAACGCTGCTGAAGTTCTCTTCTTGGTGCAGGTGATCAAGGATCAAGTTGTTCACGAAGTAAACTCCAGCCTCACCGTCGATGCAGAACGCACACCGACGGTAGACACTCACTTGCCGACTTACTTAAAACAAAAAAAACATATGTAAATATATTCCTTGAGCTTTTTTGGGGTAATAAATCTGGATAAAAATATCATAAAACCTAAAGATGTAATGAACTATGCAACACTAAATAATAACGTTTTAGTAGTCGAGAAAGAACACTTCTTTTACTGTGGTGTGGAATTTCAAGTTCCGTTACATCTAAAAATGTTCTCTCTTGTTGTCTTCCATGTACTACTATAACAACATGTCATTACAAGTGTATGTCATTGCAGGTTTCAGAGCACTGCCATTTTTGTAAGCGAAACATATGAGTATAATTATAAACTATTACTAAGCTCTTTGGAAGGTCCTGCGAGTCGAGGGTGCCGTGGAGAAGGTGTGGTGTGGACTTGAGTATAGTCAAGGGCAAGGTAGAGGGCGTGGACTGTGTTGCGGAGGCTGGGGTGGAGGAGGACGTCCTGCACCAACCTCCTGTCTCCCACCACCACCACCCGCGTCTCTGGCTGCTTCCACAACCCCGCCCGTTCCAGCAGTCTGGCCACCAGAGTCCTGCTTAGAATCATTTACGTAGGGTAATCTCTGTGACATTGTGCTATACTCTGTAAATATTTGAATTCCTGTTACCTAAAGGCCAATGCAGTTCGGTTTGCAGCTTCGTTATTGTGATCGATGTGGATAACAAGTAATTGACACACTGATGTGAACTCCCCTGATATGACCTTCCGGAAGCTGTCCTCTCCCACAGAGTCAGTCGCCACCACTGTGCCCTCGTTCATTTGACTGAAACAAACATTTTACATCAGAAATAAGTTTATTGTTTTCAAATTATTTATTATATTTTTGAGAATATACTTAAAAGTTTATTTACTTCCGAATAGCAGAAAACACAGGCGAATGAGACTTGGTGGTCAACAGCGCAAGGTGACAACCCATAAAGTTCTGCTTCACCAATCCAGTCACCAGCATGCTCACCTGTTCGGCGCCCACCTGCACATCACTGGCCACCGGGTCGATCAAGCCTTCAGAATTCCCCACCAGATGCATAAGTAATAACATGAAGTTCCTCAATGAATACATTCCTTCATTTGTTGGATTTTTCTTTCCTTTTCTTTTTTTATTAATGACGAAAAGATTGTTAAAAATACATAAAAACTGAACACAAAGCACATTTTTAATTAAGTTTACAAAGCTGAAACAATGATCGAAGGAGAATTGTGACACACGCTTCAGTTTCTATTTTTTTTCTATTATATACATGCTAATAAAACTGAGTCTCAGAAATATAAGTAACTAATCGTCTTTCACCTCAAATGGATTTAAAACAAAAAAGAAAATAATAGTAGTAGTGGTAGCAGCAGCGGCAGTAACAGTAGTAATAGCGGTATCAGTAGCAGCAGCACTAATAGAAGCAACGCCAAAACTACCTTAACAATAAAAAGCAGACAAAATGTATTTTCGTATCACAATCTCTCCTACTCGTGACATCAAACCAATCCTGTTACATCACTGTTATTTTTATTAATGCTGTTATTAATAATATGTTTAGTATTATCATTAGTAGTTGTAGTAGTAGTAGTAGTAGTAGTAGTAGTAGTAGTAGTAGTAGTAATAATAATAGTAGTAGTACTAGCAGTAGTAGTAGTATCATTATTATCATTAGTATTATTATTATTATTATTATTATTATTATTATTATTGTTATTATTATTATTATTATTATTATTATTATTATTTTTATGATTATTATTACTATTATTATTATTATTACTATTATCATTACTATTATTATCATTATCTTTTATTATCATTATGATTATTATTACTATTATTATCATTATTATTACTTTAATCATTATTGTTATTGGTCTTGTTGAAATGTTCTCCACTTTAGTGACTGGATGAGATTATCTGTTTTAATAAAGGACTTCACTAAATATCTGTATTATGAGATAAATATACCTTTAGATGTAATAATTTGTTTAATGTATAGTTGTTAACATGTGCTTTTAGTTCAGGTTATTGTTTAAAGGTCTCTAACACGTACTCCTAACTGAGGGTTTAAAGAACAAATAAGCAACATAGTTGCTTTGTGATATATGTAAACAAAAGCATTGATACATCTTAACAGTAAACCCTTGTGTGAAAGATTATCTATACGTCACAGTGCAACAACAAGGATAAGTTTTCAACCTTTTCTTTACTGTGTAACGAAAGAATGAACAAATGTTTTAGTTTATGGTCCTCAAAAACACGTCGTATGTATTGCAAAACTTTTGAAAGACAGACATAATTGAGAAACTGTGCAGAGAACTTAGTTATAGAAGTAAAGCGTTATCATGTGTACAACATAATTTAAACAAAAACAATGTATTGTGATGCACATTTACAAAAATTGATATGCATGACAGTCTGTTATTTGATGAATGGATATAACAATTACATCCTATATAGCATAGTATAATCAGTGGAAAGACAAATATACAACACAAAATATATGTATCTAATAATTTCACATTCACTGTTTGTAATTCATAACTCATTGACGTTACATTCCACAGTATATAGAGATAGAAATAATTATCTATCATCGTAAGTATATATATTATGGGTAATGACAGGCACGTTGTTGTACATTGATTCTAATAGAGTTGTACGTAGTAGTGTGTGATGAGCGTCGAGGAACTGTACGTGTGCATTTACCATGGTATACATCGGTAACTGTAGTTTCAAGTGAGTCTCCAGGTCGTAGTATCCACCACCACCGTCGGTTTGTTCAAATAAGTGTTTCGTCTCCATGTACGCCTTGTGGCACCGCCTTAAACAGCGATACACAGTGGAGATGCTGGCACCTGTCTTGATGGAGATGTCCCTGGCGGAATACCCTGCTAGCCACAACCACACAATCTTCGCTCGGACGTATTTCGTCATAAGTCTTTTCATTAAACGTCTCATTGTAACTGCTAGAAGGCACGACAAAGCACTTACTTATCTTACTTTTTGTGTCTTTCTTTTATTATAAATTTGGGAAATTTTATTCATCAGATTCCTGTTTTCCATAGCATATCATTTGTTAACGTATAATGTAGACTACTTAGTTTCGTAAAGGCAGAGAGTGGAGCATTACGATACGGTGTACTTATTGCAAGATGTCAGTCTACGTTTCTTTGACTTATGCTGAGTTTGCAGCGACCATTTTACTCATTCCCCTAGAAGAAAGGACCACTGAATAATGTTTTTTAGATAGGAATAGGGTCAAGCCCAGAATTACAAAAAAAGCACCGAAGGAAGGCCACTGCTAGGGGTAAAAAAAAATGCATAGATTGAAATATTAGATAAAGTGGGGCACAAGCTATAGCTGCGCATAGCTGCGGGCGCTCATCTCCAGTCATCGGCCTTTGAGCCTGTGGTGGAAAACGAATCCGTTACGCCGGGACACAGAGCCACTGTGACATCCGACTTTCCACAGTTTACCTTTCCCAGGTTACCCTAGGTACCCATTTATCTATCAACCCATTTGGGATGATGAACAGCTGGGTGAGCTGTGTGCCGCCTGCCTTCGTCCGGGATTGAACTCGGGACAGCGGATTCGTAGTCATAATAAGTCAGTGTAATACTTGGACATCTGCTACTCCTCTACTATTGGCCTCAAGTCGTAGAAAACATTGAGAAGAGCTATTCCTCTTGATTTCTTATTTGCCCTCCAAAAAAATTGTTTATGATATATTATATGCGTAATACAGTACCTACATATTCATTTGCCGATTGGATAATGAGTCAATTATCTTTAAGATTGCCATTATCTTCGTTCTATTTTGTTTGAATATATTTCTCACATCTCAGGCTTTATCTATCGTCTTTACTAACTTTCCATTATCTTAATTACGTATGAGAGGATTTCAATGTTCGTGTTCTTCCAAGATTCAAATTTATTCTACTTAGATTCCCCAAATGTCTGCTTACTAGAATTGGATTTTTAAAATTATTATCTTTAGGCTGTAATCCTTCGAAGAAGTGATAAACAAACACGAAAAAAGTTAACGAGGCAAATCTCATCATATAAGCAATGAAAACACTGTGTATGCCTGTCGTGCACAGTGTCTTCAGAGCTTATAATTATTACGTTGTTGCCGCACCTTAATATCAAACAATCAATTAATCAATCAGTAGTTCCATGCAGCCATCTATGTATCTGGTAAAGGAATCAAGATATTGAACACATACGTGTACATCAGTTAAAATTAACATGTTCTCTAATGCACAGATACTTTTGCTCAAAACTCGAAGTCTAAAGGAAATGGAAAAGTTATTACTTAAGAAGCTGATGGTAGTGATATAGTTTTCAAATTAACACATGTGGTAATTGTACTGATGGTTATTATTCCAAACAGGTTACCTTTTCACTAACACAAAGTGCATAAAATGTTTCGTTCTACGTTATATTCCAACAAATGAAGGGAATAATGACAATGCCATTTTTTACGTATATATCAACCCTCAGCCAACTCGTTTCACTATTCAAGATACAACAGTAAGATATCAAATGAAGCACCTGATGGTATGACCAAGTCTCTGGTTGTCCGGCGTACCAGTTCCGTGTGTCCAGCACGACACTCAGCCGCCTTTTAAACCCTCCGTCAGCAGGAGAGAGCAAAGAGGAGGAGCAAAGATAGTGACGTCATCTTTTACGTTTGACTACTCTTCAGCCCATGAGTGACACACTCACACGCACACGCACACACACACACACACACACACACACACACACACACACACACACACACACACACACACACACACACACACACATACATACACACACACGCACGCACGCACTCACATGCACACACATTTTTTATTATTATTATTTCGCATATGCTGTTTATCATCAGCAGACTCAAGGCGCTTTTACATCTATATTAGAGTGTCTCTTATCCTACACTTTTTGTGTCTGGAATTACCTGTGGCCAAGAACATGGACGTTCTTTTTGTTGTTGATTGTGTGTTGCAAAGATGTGTGACCTGCTTGGAGACGTGACAGGCGTTTATCCCATTTATACTCCCACTCTATAGCAACAAGACCGATCCATTGGGCTGTCCTGCTAGCAGTTGCATGATCCTGTAATGTTGCACTCGATCCGATATTTATCTGGCTGGCATGATGGGCCGCGGTGAGACCACTATATAGTCTGCTTGGAACATGATACTGACAGACATGCTATGATATATAGAGGAAGGACCTAGAAAATAAAGTAACTAACAAATAAGGTGCACATAATCATGTGGTTTTGCAAGTCGCCGTTATATGAAGGCTCATCCATATAAACATCGAATCTACATTTCAAAACTATTTGTTGTAGATTGGCAATGTTTGGGTGTCAGGTCTTGTATGTATGTAGCTTGTAGTCATATTGTCTGGGAAATGCGTCAAATCTTATCAGAAGAATAAAAGCATTTCATATTGTATTTTCAATAACGCTGACAGGAGAAATATATTTTGAGTTGTTTATATTTTAAGAATGCTATCTCTTGAAGCCCGAGCTTACTTAACCAAACTTATCCTGATCAAACTTAACTAAGCCAGATTTATGCCATGGCTGGAGAAGTCACATGATATGAACTGATGAAGGAGTATATTCCAAAATAAATAATATTTTCCACAGAAAACAATAACAGTGTATAGCCTAGTCAACAAAAACCAAGGAAGGTGAGTGTAACATCTATCAAATACACAACTGTATGTATGCCTGCACAGCCGAAACAATGAATTAGACATTCATTATATCTATTAAATAGTCAGCAGTTAAACTGGCTGTTGCATGCAACCACTAGTAACATCAAATACATAAATCCTATCCTGATTTTCAACACATGTCATGTTCCATTACATTGATTTTTTTCCTATATAATGATGTGACTGACGTTCCTTGTGGTAAGAACATATCTTCATTATATATGATATACGTATATCCCTAACTTCCCTGCACAGTTATGCAGTTATGCACGTCTGAGCACGTCCTCCTCGTTTTCAGTACATTTCTGCCAACGTATATTGCCTATTGAAATATTTGCTAAGAATTATTACGTACTCTTCTTTTTATAAACATCTTTGGTATTTTAATAAAGTAACATGAAATGTTTAATTGTTGGAACAAAATAATATTTACAACGATAGCTACAAAAGTTTTAGTCTTATATTAAATGTTGTGTTCCCTGAGAGTGTAGATGAGTCCGTCTATTCGGGACTAATATGTATCAAGGAGGCGTATGGGGCGCGAGGTGACCGGTCATGTCTGTCACTTACATCAAAGTGTCGGATGTAAGTATAAATGCGCCTTTTGTCACAAGGTTGATTCATTTAATAACATATATTGCTTTCACATTAGCTGGTTTGTAAAAATTTCCCCAACTTCATGTATCACTGAACAGACTCTAACAAGGTCTTACTTTAAGTTGATTTATGATATTTACCCCGCATCGTGTAGCAGTCACAAGGAAAAGGAGTGAGTTTGATTTGTATTATGAATAAGAGTATCAAATTGCATGCATAGGATAACATTACGCAACATGAAATATCAAAATTCAATTGGTTTGTGATTTTTTAACTTGTGCTCGCTTTGCCACTACACACGAGTAATGTGGATGTCTATTTGCTCGTTAATGATTAGTATAGTGATTAAGTGACATTATGCTAAAGTTAATAGATTACACAGGAATGGAAAGACGTAGCAACTAGCTTAACAAGCATGACACGTAAATCTGACTCATGTCCGCTGTTGCTAGAGTTGAAATTCTCCCTCATGTGTATTGTTATGGTTTCTGGTATTGCTTACTACGTACTTTGCTATTAAGATATCATCTCTTTAATATGATAAGATTTGTAGAGAGTGAATAGTAAAGACAACACGGCATTATTATAGTTTTGGCCGCAAGATCTACGAAATGGTAAAGTGATAAGGGAGAGGGAAGAAAGGGTTGCAGAAAGGTTGACGGAAGAGCAAAAGAGGTAATAACCTTCAACGAATCAAGTAAATTATCCGTCGATAATAAGGCAACAAATTATTGTTTAGAGTAAACACACACACACACACACACACACACACACACACACACACACACACACACACACACACACACACACACACACACACACACACACACACACACATTGAAGCTGTTAATTATGTATGCCCTGCCAAACAAACGTGTGTAGTACCTACACGCAG
>JAPQNM010000014.1:2675473-2717973 GCA_029783475.1 Metacarcinus magister | reverse complement strand
TAATTTGTCTTTTCATTTTGAAAATTAAAAACTGTTATTTTTACATTCGTTTAAAATGTGTACTATAAACATTTTTATCACTATTTTTCGTTGCATTCCTTATTTTCTTCCGTATCTCTTTTGTTTCATGGAGTAAAGATACACCTCCCAATACACAGGCACAGGTACGTGGTGTCTCCCGAGAGAACCTTTGGCTCCCAGCTGCCTGACGGGTCCTGGACGGGTATGATGGGCATGGTAGTGAGGGAGGTAAGCAAAGCTAGGGCACCACTATCACTTATTAACATGGCATTTATTAGGATCACTATTTAATTTATATTTTGTATCTATAACTATTTATATTATAAAGTTTGTATCCCTGCCATAAAATGGGTCAAACACATGTCTACCTGACTTGCAAATATTTTTTCTTTTTATTCCATATTCCGTCTCACCAGTATATCAATCTTATGAAATTTGCCTACATTTACACAGATATAAAATATGTATTATAATGGCGATGTTTAGGAGGTCTTCTGTGTACTTTGCATCATGTGCTTATGTATTTGAAAAGAGAACCATGACACGTCTTCCCGACAATTTCTTCTTGGCGTTGATCCACTGTGAAAAGCTTGTGGGCAGCAAGACGTACCTACGTAACTCCACTCTGACAGCATTCCATCTTGACCTTGATTTCATAAAGAACACATGAAGCAATACCACATTTGATCTATTTCAATCACTAGCGAAGCACAACAATCCTTCGACAAAAATGCCTATCTTGTGTTTTGAACATTACGATCAACATAATAATCTAGTCACGATATATGGAGGCCTGCTCTAGAAGCATTGTTCTCGCTGAAGAATTTAAACTGGAAAACAGTGGACAATCTATAATCGTACTGTACTGTGAATGTTACTCAATTACATGTGTTGTTGTATTGCAAACTTTTATGCTGGTTCCAGGAAGCCCAATTCGCAACAGGACCCTTTTCTTTATCACCGGTGAGGGTGGGGGCCGCTGACTACACTTTGCCGTTCTGGACTGGAAGCCTCAAAATAGTAGGTGGACTTAGAGGGTTGCAGATAGATCCGTGGGGCTTCCTGTTGCCCCTTGCGCCTTTGGTATGGGTTGCTACCTTGACGGTGCTCCTAGGGTTGCTCGTCCTCTTACAATTTTTTCCTTCCTGTCTACACGACATGACGCAAGACCGCGGCAGCTGGTCGACCCACTCCTTAAGTAGTGTCCGCGTCATCCTCCAGCAAGGTGAGGCCTCAGGGACCGTGCTAAGCCCTCCTAGTTGAAGGTTTCGTGATCTCATGGAGCAGCAGTCGTATATTGATGATGACTAATTCGGTATCGCTCACTCCCAACGCAGACATAGAGTTGTCCGTGCAGTGGCGTTGGTGGGAGCGTGTATTGATAGGAGCATGGATGCTGACGACGCTGGTGCTGACAAAGAGCTACTCTGGCAACCTTATGTCCCTCCTGGCTGTGAGATATATCCCGCAGCCCATCCAGAGTACCAGGGACGTCCTCAACCATCCAAGCGTTGGCATGATATGGCAAAAATATTCCAGGACTGAGGAATTTCTAAGAGTAAGTATACATAGAAGGGATAATGACTGCGAGCAGTGCTGGATTGTGGGCAATTTATCAACTTGTCAGTCCGCGGTCTCAATATCTATTTAAAACGACACTCGATTTTGTTGTCATTATTATTCTTAAAAAGGATAGAGATTAACACACACACACACACACACACACACACACACACACACACACACACACACACACACACACACACACACACACACACACACACATATATATATATATATATATATATATATATATATATATATATATATATATATATATATATATATATATATATATATATATATATATATATATATAAATATATATATATATATGTATAATTTTACAATGTTTTGACGATTTTGATTAATAAATAACGTTCATTACTGTGCAGTGCACTTTGCATAATATATTTGTAGGCGTACGTGTATGTAACTAGCCAGTTACTGACTAATATATATTCCAGTCCGTTAAATCTGGCATATTCCGGGAGGTGGCGGACCTGGAGGAAAAAGGTCGCCTCAAGTTCCACACACAGGCCCAGTACCTCGAGAGCTTCAACACCCTAGTAAGGGCTGGAAAATACGTGCTCGTTGACGGTGAAAACACTATCAGACGTTTAATGGCCTTAGACTTCTCTCGCAAAGGTACGTGCTGAAATACATAGACATAGAGAGACACTGATACGCCGATAGATACAGTCGCGCTTGGAGGAATTATCGCTATTTACGTGTATTTTTGTTCAAAAATTAGGATATGGCACCGCTAGCAAGTCGAATGAAATGTCATTTAACTTGTCATGCGTGTCACTATTTTCCATTTTGTGGCTGGTAAATTCCATTAGAATTATGGTCGAAAAAGTTTTTCCCATTTCATTACGTAAATATTTGCTCTATTAGAATAATGTATAAAAGTAAAGTTATGGAGTTTGATAATGTCTATCTGATACTGTCAAAATATTTCCAATATTATATGCCACTATGAGAGATGGCAACAGCAACAGGCACCTGAGGCATGACAATAATTGCTAAGCTTCAAATTCAACCACTCTATCTCTTTCTTTCTTTTTTTTCTCTCTCTCTCTCTCTCTCTCTCTCTCTCTCTCTCTCTCTCTCTCTCTCTCTCTCTCTCTCTCTCTCTCTCTCTCTCTCTCTCTCTCTCTCTCTCTCTCTCTCTCTCTCTCTCTCTCTCTCTCTCTCTCTCTCTCTCTCTCTCTCTCTCTCTCTCTCTCTCTCCTGTTACGTAGGATTTATCTTTTAACTTGTTGCACCCTTTTCTACAGGACAATGTGATTACTATATAGCAAAAGATGGATTTTTCCCGTTTCTTGCTTCTATAATGAGCCAGAAAACGAACCCCATCATACAAGGACTCAACCCCAGGTAGTTTTCTGTAGTTATGGTCATTTTCTACGTAACCCCAAATCCATAGCTATTATGCATATACATAGATTTTTAACATAAGTATAATGCAGTTATTCAGAGCTCGCGTAAGTTTTTTGAAACACTTCAGTGGATATTCGTTTAGTATGTAGGATGTCTTAATCTTGTATCTCATGTAACAACGAATCACGTACTCTTTATTTTGGTGTTTTTCATTAACTTATTCTGTTACCAAAGTTAACATTTATGATACTACAGGGCGATGGCTTTAGTGGAATCAGGACTCTTAATGTACTGGGCGGTTCAAGTACCTAATATCACCAGGTGTGACAATATACCCAAAACAGTGGTTCTGTCCACCTCTCTCTCCACCAATAACTTATGGGTGAGGCCAAATTGTCCATATTTTTTAGCTATAATGGTGATTATTAGGATTGTGATATGAATGAGAATAATATTGATGATAATAATAACAATAATGATAATGATAATAATAATAATAATAATTGTAATAACAATAATAAATGATAATAATAATAACAACAACAACAACAACAACGACTCCAGGATGTGAAGTTTCCCTGTTGTGTTTCAGGGAATGTTCGTGGTGCTGGGCGGGGGTCTGGGTGCCGGAATGGTGGTCTGGTTTACTGAGTTAGTCGTCAACCTCGTCAGAAAAGCATTCCCCTCGGTGTCCACGTAGTTACAGCTCGACTAACTCGTCATTACGTTTATGTTAAATGTTCTTTTAAAAAAGTCTTGAGACCTGTCATCACATCATGCTTGCACTATTATAATAAACCTTATAAAGAGAAAAAGAAAACGTGGCCAAGTTCATACACAAATAAACAATACATATATAATTATACTGACTTGTATTTTAATCGCACCACGTAAAATTCATCCCAATAAAACATGTTTTGGTCCTTTCTTCAACAAAACATATGTAGTACACAGTAAGTAACATACAACGGCAAGAATATTAATGTTTCCTGACTCAAGAAACATTAACATCCGCCTTAAGTGGGTCATGATGTGGACGATGGAACGACATGGAGGACAATGGTTGGATGATAGTTACATTGTATATATATATATATATATATATATATATATATATATATATATATATATATATATATATATATATATATATATATATATATTTGTCACAAATTTTATGACTATCAAAATATTTTATCAACACTTTTACTATCATCATCATCAGCATGGTAACAAAAGTAGTTAATAGGATAGAAATTATAGTAGCAGTAGTTGTAACAAAAGAAGCAGGAGTACCTACGCAGCAGCAGAACAAGTAATTAGTAGCTGTTAAAAAAAACAGTGGCGTGAGTTTATTTAAAAGTTCAGTGCCATTGATTCATTAAACTGTCATCGGTAAGATAGTCTGGGTTGGTGGTGGATGTTTATAAAAAGGGCAAGAACGTTTGGGACCCTTCAGTAAAACGCTACGTGCCCCACGGTACACTTCACTTTTCCTTGTCTCGGTAAGTCTCACCGTTATTACTATGAAAACACCATATAAGACTTTTTGTTATATCCACTAAGGAAAGTGTCAGCTTGTACCTTTGCTGTGAGTTACTGTTATAGTACTTTCAAGTCTTTTGTTTGCTATCATTAACCCTCTTCAACATTTTGACGTAGGTCTTAGAAAAATACTGGCTTTATAACATTGAAGGGATAGCTTACATTCTGGTAGTGAAAAGATTAATGTTTTGATGGAAATAACTGGAACGTTCCTTGATGCGATCGGATGACGTCACTATGATGTTGTAATAATTGGAATAATGAAATTGGAGTCCTGCTACTTGACTTTCGAAATGACGTATGATTTCACGTGAAGAATTATTGGTGTTTGAACTAAGGGTGTAGTTGAAATTAATAGTCTTATTACTATAGAAAATCAAATATACAAAACCACCAATACTACTCTATATACGTTGATGGATGTTTCTCTGACTGAGTCTTAATGCAAGTAAATTTTCGCATAATTATGTAACTCATATCTGTAATACAATTTTACAGATATTCTTTGCATTAAAAAAAATACTGCTAAGGTTGCATGTCTCGCCTTTGCCGCACCAAAAATACCTGCTGGGATGAAAGAGTGTGTTTTGCTTACCTTTGGCATTACGGATTTTCCATCAAGACCATAGCTAATATGTCAGGGAGGAGCCCCACCACCGTCAGAAAGTGGGTGCGACACCTACTGCAAGCGTCCCTCCACCAGCCTTACCATACCACCATAACGCCTACAGCACCACCTTCCTTCGTTGTGCCAAACGTAGCAGGGTCATTGCATACACTGCCCTACCCCTGTACATGTAAAGATATGTTTAACGCAAAATTTACAGAAAACATCCTTAGACTTTCAATCTCCTATGTATAATTTACAAAGAAGTGCGATAGGTATAACCTCACACATGCAACAGCATGTCAAAATGTCAGAAATCAAATGATGCTTTATACTGCTATCTGCTATATAAAGGAAAAAATGTCAAATCATTGTTTAGAAATGGTTGATCCGAAACAAAATGAAACAAAGAAACGTGATTTTTTTCAAAATGCTTTACCCAATTTGAATGAGAAATATGCAATTGCAAGTTTAGAACAGTGAAGTAATTGCATAAGGATGACGAAATAACTAGTCAATAAAAACGCAATTATATCTACAAATAGGAAATATTCACAAGAATTTATATCATAAGACAAGAAAAGGAGGCTAGACACCAGTTGCTAGTTACAGAAACAAACCCTCAGGAAGGTGTATGAGAGGCGTGAGGCAGCGCTGCACCATTAAGAAAACCATGGGAGCTTTGACCGATTTATTTTTTTAAGTAACCCTCGAGACATAAGTCCTGTTCAAGACAAGTTCTCTCTCTCTCTCTCTCTCTCTCTCTCTCTCTCTCTCTCTCTCTCTCTCTCTCTCTCTCTCTCTCTCTCTCTCTCTCTCTCTCTCTCTCTCTCTCTCTCTCTCTCTCTCTCTCTCTCTCTCTCTCTCTTTTATGGATCTATCTATCTATCTATTTCTTTTCCACACACTCTAACACTTCACACATATATACCGTCCAAATGTCAAAATAGAAAAAGGAATATAGATTATTCAAAATGATAGTGTCCAATAACTGTCAAAGCATCAAGTTTGAAAGTTACGTCATTTGGTGAGTAATGTATCCCGAAAACTCAATTTTTTATTATATCTAAGAATATCGATGGTTACTATAGAAAAGTATTACTTGTGTAATGTGAAATTAACTATTTTTTGTGTATCCTATGATACAGAATGTGTACATTTGTCTTTGAATATCTTGATTTATAATAAAGTCACCACCATGATAAATGTTGTTTGTTTGAGTACACTATAATTTATTCATAACGATTAACACCCAACACAGATGTCAAGCAATTCAAATATGTTGTTTTTACAGTTTCCAACTATGAAGAGTAAGAAACAAAGTTTAATTCATATGGTTTTCATTCTCTTCGTCGCTTCTCTGTCTGTAGCGGCTCTTCCTAAACCATGGGGTGAGTAAGTACAAATTCCATCAATAATGTAAAATGTCTGCGAAGCATGAAGTGAATACATAATCCATCAAAGGGAAACATCATGAATGTCTGTGTTAACTGTAACAGGGAAGTGGTTTGGCGCCTAGTCGGAACACAACACACTGCTTCCTGCATACTTAAAGACTACATATATGCTATGCTACAAAGTCTTACTTTTAATACAGGTTTTTGCTGAGAAGCAACAGATCTAATAAAAAAAAATGTCTCAGTAAAACAAAGTCTAGTATATTATGTTTAACAAATATATGATTTTCTTCAATCATCAAATCAGAAAACATTCTTACTTTCTAGTTTGTCACATTCAAATTCTTCATTAAAAATTTTCCAACACAGATTTCCTTAACTGTCTTCTCTACGAGTAAATAATGCCCTTAAACCAGCTTCTACCCTCATGGCTCCAAGTGATTTTCTCTTCTACAACAATAATTAACGGACAGTCTATCTTCTTTCATAGACGACACGGACGAGAGTAATGAAGATATGGCTACCTTAGACGCTTTTCTTCTTTCAAATTCACAAGAAGCTTTCGTTATGTATTTCAGAAAGAGATTGTCGGTAAGTTACAAGCAATTTTGTTGCAATTGTGTTAGTTTTGGTGTTTTTATGTTACTCCCAAAGCACATTCGTTACTGCCTCCTGCACAGACATATCAAACTTGAACTATAAAGTCTACTTTAGCTTATTATGTGATTATGTGATGTTTATGTCCTATTGTTCTTGTGAAATAACAATTAACAGCATGGCGTAACTAGTTAAGAATTATCAGCTAACAGCGATTTAATTTTACACCAACATTTATGACAAACAGTCCTATGTATAGACAAAATCAAGTTTGGATATGGTTATATATAATCATAGTTGCACTCGTACATCAAACAGAAATGGCATAAGTCTCTGCCGCCAACGCCGAGGGGCATCGGAGTGTTCGAGGTAGATAGTGCTAACTTCAGTGGGACGCACACGCCTCATTTTCGTGTGTTTCATGATGCTCGAGAGGTAAGCTCAACGAAACAATTACTACAGCTTATCAGAAACTAGAACCTGTTCAGTTATGTGAAATCTATGTGTATAATGAATATAATGTAAATTTGTTTTGACAAAAAATGCGTTAAGGTGTGCAATGAGAGAGACTTACTTTACGTATCCTTCTGAGATAGCTAGAGATTCTTTCAGCCACACTCACTAAACACCGAACACATAAATCTGTCGCCGAACTTCTATTAACTGACAAAGTACATGGAATTACTTAACCAAGCTCATCCCTCTAAGAATTTATGATTTTACAATCAAATTGCCAAATACACACCACCTTAATGCAACATATGTGACCCTCGCAGCAACTGTGAGACATTGTGTGTGTAATTTTCACGGTTATCTGTCCTGTACTACAGCTACGCATGGCTTCACAACACGTAATGGTAGTGGTGATGAGCAATGATCCCGCCTTCCTAGCCACCTTCGCCGAGTGGTCTCTGAGGAGTCGCCTGTTTGTGTGGTCCACGAGGCTTCTAGTATTTACTCGTCTCCAACTCCAACACGTCCACAACCTTCACAAAGCTTTGTCTTTCACCAACTCATTGCTCCTCAAGCCTAATGACAGACCAGCGAAACAAAAGAGGTGATGTAGTGATCGAGAGATAAATTAAATTGTATATTAATTAAGCATGTGAAAAAGTTCATGTAAACTTTTAAAAAACATTTTTTTTATTCTTTGAGAACTATTGGTACAGTACATTCTTAGAGTTTCAGACCACTGATATATAAGCAATAGTAATTAAACAAGTACAGGTAGATGGATATACATAACTACATTACAGTGTTATTTGTATTAGTGAAGTGCTTGCAAACAATAAAAGTGAGGTCTGAAAACTTGAGTGATATGAAATGATAAACCAATGGCTACTGAAGACTATATCATGCGGTAAAAAGTAGTTACTCACCACAAATTTAAAAGCCAATGGTACTGAGCGACATAAAATATGTATAATTTACTCTACGTATGCAGGCTGAGCTTATCGGTGGTGTTACCATATACCAAACCTGGTAGTGAACCACTTGTCGTGGCCACCTGGACGGCAGAGCAGGGCGTAACCCTCAATTCACACCTCCCGCTATTCCCTGAGAAATTTGAAAGGTGTGGTATTTGGTGTACTCTCTCTCTCTCTCTCTCTCTCTCTCTCTCTCTCTCTCTCTCTCTCTCTCTCTCTCTCTCTCTCTCTCTCTCTCTCTCTCTCTCTCTCTCTCTCTCTCTCTTGTTCGTAATAACATCAAGGATAATTGCTTTTACTTTAAATCAAACAAAATCAAATTTGCATTCAATATGCAAAGTAATTATTCAACTATAAATATAATGTATAAGAAAAAATACATGATTACATTCTAATTCACAAAATATGAATAGAAATTTCAAATATTAATAATACCGTTTCGAAATAACGAACGATGTTTTGTGATATATTGTATTTTTTCCATTGATCAGGTTTATCAGGAAAGCTCACTTGTCCGTGGCAATGGAACAGAGTCACCTGCACAAGGCTGTGATGGAAGACGATCCTTCCTCGCCAGGGAAGCAACGACTGAACTTCAAAGGCTACCTGGTTACTGTCCTTGACTATTTGGTGCAAGGACTCAATATTACGTGAGAATGCATGATAATGATTCGGCACTCATTGGGTGATATCTCATTTCTTTGACATTTTACATATTCTCAAAGATTACATTGCAAATTACAAGCAAGCAACCACTTTTGCAGGTACACTTTCATGCGGCCGCCAGACGGTAAGTGGGGCAATAAACAGCAGGATGGGACCATCACGGGCATGGTGGGCCAGGTGTTCAGAGAGGTAATCAAGTGTAAAGATACCGTTTAAAGAAACCTAACCCCAACTGCACACTTATTGATCTCACTTTAAGAATATAATATTTTTCATGAAGTTGTTTTCTATCCAGGAGGCTGACATGGGTCTCGGTCCTTTTGCCATCAATCCCAAGCGAACAGAAGTCATCGAGTTCACTCTGCCAATGCTCATCGGTTCCTTGAAAGTATTTGCCGGCCGAAAAACTCCTGAAGTGGACCCCTGGGGTTTTATTCTACCGCTGGCGCCTGTGGTGTGGGCTACCACCATGACATCCCTCGTGGTGGTGTCAACGACCATATTCGTCTACTATAAACTGTTCCACAAGAAAGTAGACTTTGAGAAAGTCATCACCAAAACACTCCACAACACTGGCATATTGTTCCAGCAATGTAAGAGTTTACTTTATGCTTTCATTTACGAATTTGTTTATTTATTTTATGTTCTTGGCTCCTTTTTGTCTGTACCTCCTTTTTATTGTTCTTGTTGTTACTGTTAGAGTTACCATTGAACTTATCATGTATCTAGTTTTTAACATCTTCTATTGTCGAAATTTCATAACCTGGTTATTTATTATCATATAGTTGTTATGCATTACCATTATTGAAGGAAAATTTGACTAAATGACAGTAATTGTTATGAATTTTAGGTATGTTCATCCTAGCATACAGTTGTTGATGTATTTTTAAATCACCAAAAACATCACCAAAGAAGATGTCCAGAAGTATACGTGAAAAAATAGTATTGAATATTAACCATCGTTGTACCAAAGGCAGTAGGAATATCAGGATAACACAGTTTGAAATTGTTTCCTTTTAATATATTAAATATCCAATTACAGGGCTAGATAGTATCCTTAAACTTCAATTGTAATTTAACATATTTCCCACATACTAGAACTTGCTTTTCAACACAGTATATACTTGTAGAAAAGAAAAAAAAGTTCCTAAGAAATTCTTAAGGTTCACGGTTTACATATCTACACTGGTGAACTGGAGGCTAACTGAAACCAGTATTAACAAGGCTGAAATCTTACTGCAGTGACTCAAAATCGTGCAGTGATATTTTCTATATCCAATTGTAAACAAAATGTATAAAAGAGACAAATTCAATTGTTCAATTGTTGTTTTCTTCTGGTTAAATACGTTGATTTGTTTTTTGTGTTCATTGACACTTACAAATATATCCTTAGAGTTAAACAATCTGAAATTGGGGATTTCTGGATCGTTCAAAAGCTAAGTAATGAACACTTGATTAGCTTGGCTGGTTACCTGTTAAGGTGTGTGTGTGTGTGGGGGGGGGGCTACAATATTTCATGCATATTACAGCAATAGAATTGAGGCGTGAGCTCATTTGGTGGGAGAGTCTGGTGCTGGGGCTGTGGATGCTGACGACCTTGGTGCTGGCGAAGAGCTACGCTGGCAACCTCATGTCCCTCTTAACTGTGAGACATGTACCGCAGCCATTCCAGAGTCTGCAGGATATCCTTGACGCCCCACACGTCACTATGATATGGCATAAAGACAGCTCTCCAGCACAGTACATCAACGTAAGTCACAGTTAAGTAACAGTATGGTGGAAGTGGCATTTGGTAGTTAGTCTAGCGAATGTCAAATAGAAAACTGACTATTTGTATTTTATTATGACCATTAATCTCTCTCTCTCTCTCTCTCTCTCTCTCTCTCTCTCTCTCTCTCTCTCTCTCTCTCTCTCTCTCTCTCTCTCTCTCTCTCTCTCTCTCTCTCTCTCTCTCTCTCTCTCTCTCTTCTAGCCTTGCAGTTATTACCCTTTCATTGCTTGTTCATTAAAGAAGTCTTCATCTGTATTCATCCTGTCCCGTCCGTCACATTCGATACACATTTACATATGTCCACATAGGATGCAACGTCCGGAATCTTTTACGAAGTTAAGAAGACGCAAATGGAAGGACGCCTACAGTTTATTAAACTCGCCCATTATCCCTCGGTTTTAAATGATGTCAGGCTTGGACGGAAAGTGATCGTTGAATTCGATTTGGTCACCAATTCCTATAACAGCAAACATTTTTCTCTCAAGGGTAAATATCTTTCGTCTGCACTTGGAGATATTTATGTATTATTTATTTCAAGAAGTCCCTTGTTAGCATAGGTAGAGAAAACATTAACATTAATACTGCCAAGTGTTATCACATAATGAGAAGACTATGAATTAACAGACAACCCTAATTTTCTATTTGACTGTGTTGATTAATCAATGTCTAACATTCCCAACTTCTGCCAATAATAGTTCATCGCTTGCACAGTAATCTACTTTAGATTTGCGATAGATTTCAGAGGTGTGACATTTTTTTTTTAACATTACAAAAAAATAATATTAAACTATTTTTTTTCAATCATTTGTATTGCTACGGGAAGGCAGTTGTCCATATTACTTAGGGAGGGAAGCCGCAGCTATTCAGTCTTTGGGAATGATCAGCCAGAAGGATAATCCCATCCTTCTTGCTCTTAACAGGAGGTAAGTCGATTGAACACTGTCTTAGTCTACACATCGCTATACTTGGAATGTTGGTGTTCATTCTACATTCACGCGTCATCTATAAACCTGATTGAGAGATATACACATGATAAAGATGCTTAATACTCTGGAGTGTTAAAGACACCCACGATATGATATCTAGGAGTGTAGTATTGACATTTCATTATATTTACGATAAAGACTCAATAAATAATGTATATGTAAAGACATTTATTATTTTATGAAATTTTCTTGTTCTAAAACTGTATCTAACTCTTCTTTCATCATGTATAGCTTTCAACATGGGAATATTAAGACACTGAAAACTTGCTTAACCTTGTGCTTTTAATAACCTTCTTTTTCGTTACAACAACACCTAAAGAATTTTTTTTTCTTCGCCAACATTTATGCTCCTTAATTGGGTCGTGTTTTAGTTTCTTTGAGCGACAGGACAAACAAAGATTTTAGCGCTTAACGTTATCATTAAATTTAAAAGTTTCATCATGTTCTTACGTTGTACTTGTCACCAGGATTTTGAGCATGAACGAGGCGGGAGTGTTCCGTCTGTGGTTTGAACAAGCAAGACCCAACGCCACTGCTTGCACCTCCTCCCCGATGAAGATCACCGTCAGTGAACCTTTCTCTCTCAGGAGTATTTGGGTACAAAACATGATCTAGCCTGTTTTTCTTCCAGCGTTGAAGAGTTCTGTTATCAATTTTGTCCCGTTTTAGGTCACTGACTAGAGGAATGTTAGACTAATAACATAGGCTAACGGAATAATACTTGTCAATTGCCTTTAATTCAGCAAGAACTACAATGGAAGCACCTTTACTGTCTACTTCCTGGACGACGTTTCGATTAACGATCCCCTGTTGAAGCATGATAACGTTTTTCTATGATAAACTTTTTTCTGTATGGCAGCAGGACGGCATACCATAAAATACTTACATAGATGAAAATTAAAGTGTTTACAATTAAGATACAAACTGCAATAGTAAAGTAAGCATAACCGCAACCAAGATTGTACAACACTAATTTGTCCTCATCTATATTCTATGTCTTGACTCGTCTCCCTTCACTTTGATAGGCAATGTTTGTGGTGCTTGTCGGTGGACACTCCTTCAGTCTCTTCATCCTGTGCCTGGAGATCCTGTACGCCCGACAGTGTCTTCACCCATGTCAAAATTATTAAATCCACATATAAATAAAAGAGGAAAAGAGGTCATAGTGTCTTCATATCCATACCGTATTAGCTATTAGTTCATTTGTTTCCCTCAAGTTTGTTCTTAAGAGGTAACGCCCCTTTGCTGTGACTTTAAGTTCATTATGATACTTAGATTGAATGGGTTTTTTTACACCATTTCATTTTTTTTCTTCTGTTAAACTTGACGCCCACTATTTATGCGAAGCACTGGCAATCTTTCCTGTTCATAGTTAGTTCATAGTTAGGTTATTACTATATAACAAACGTACGTAAGTTAATTCGAAAGGCTCTGGTATCATCCACATTTTTACCAATTTTACCTTTTACTTTCTCAATTGATACATCATAGGATGTTTTTCATGCAATATTCAGCGTTCAAAACTGTTTTACACTATCAAGAAAGTGTCAAGCATCATAAACGAGTCGTTGCGCTGGCAAATTGTCCAAGTGGGAGTACCTGTTATGTTGCCTCAGAATTTATAGAAATACATATACTAATACTATTTCCAAGGTGAGGCAACTATTGATCTTGGAACAGCTTCAATACCTACAGTTAGCCCTAGCGCGCTTCATATGGTTTCTTGATTAACAATTCAAGATTACATACATCGCATGCTCGATCACCTCTCGACCACAATAAAAGCGTCACCAGCAGGTTCTTCCCCCATTCCACGACACAAGCTGAGAGGCGAAGCTCCATCCCTTTTCAGGTTGCAAAAGTAAGTTTTCAAAACATAGTCAGTTAACTAGAGAAATGGTTTGTCTCAGTGATAATTGTTACAGCCTGAAACATTAAATCATTATTAGAATTAAAATGTTAGTAGATGTGTTTTAACAATGATATGGACCCTAATCAATCTGCTATATGATTCTATATAGCCCTGTTTTTTTGTTAGTGCTTGCCAGCCTGGCTGTCTGCGGCAGACTTAAATTTGAGGCTCCTACACTGAGTTTTAAACTGATTAAGTTCCCATTTGATATGTAGTACTATGAGGTCTGGCCCAAGTGGCTTTCACATTTGATGTAATGCATCTCACGTTTTAAAGTGTTCTATCTATCTAGCTAGCTATCCATCTGTCTATATATCTATCTATTTATCTATCTATCTGTCTATCCATATATATATATATATATATATATATATATATATATATATATATATATATATATATATATATATATATGGAGGTCCAATTTAGTATGAGAGGTGTCTTGACACTCCTCTTTTGAAAGAGTTCAAGTCATAGGCAGGTGAAAAACAGACAAAGGAAGTGAGTTCCAGAGATTACCAGTGTAAGGGATAAAAGAGTGAAGAACAGTGACCGTCCACTACAGCAGCAATAGAACGATAAGAAAGAAAACTGGAGATGAAGGTACAGAGAGAAAGATAAAATCCAGTTGTTGAAGTATGGGTGTTAGTTGTTCGGTACAGTACCTGGGAGTCTTGGCTGGAACACCATCAGGTCCAGTGGCTTTACCAGGTCTTGTATGTACCTTACCTGTGGGACTGCAACACATGTTCGTACGGTATCACAATTCTTACGTCATTCCTCTCACAAATACCTGACATCACATTACTGCACTCCTCACTAAATTCATAGCTGTCAAATTTCGCAAAAATTGTGTTCATATAATTTACATTCGTTTCAATGTCGTCTGATATGGACGACATTGACATCTTGGTTGTGAACCGAGGGCGCTCCTACGTATTTTACCACCGGGCTACCATTGATGATAATGATAATTATAACAATAATAATAGTAATAATAATGATAATACTAATAATGATGATGATAATAATAATAATAATAATAATAATAATAATAACAATAAAGACAAATAATAATAGTGATAATGATGATAATAATAACAACAATAATAGTAATAATCATAATAATAATAATAATAATGATAAGAAGAATAGTAATAATAATTATATATATATATATATATATATATATATATATATATATATATATATATATATATCATTATTATATTATAATAGTAATAACAATAACAGTTAGTGTAAGCGTGTCAGTTTTGTTTTGCATAATATTATCTTTCATGATACCAGTAACTTGTGATGCTGAAAAGGGTTATATAGACGCCACTAGCATGACGAACCTTTCCACTTGTCCTCACACAGAATGACGGAACAGCGCCGACCCTTTCAACCTACCGAACTTGCTGACCGTGCTAAGTTTGTATCAATGTGGGTGAAGGGAAAGTCAACAAGAGCGATCGCACGTGAGACTGGCACCAGTGCCTCTACCGTCAGTAGGTGGATCAAAAGATGGAAAAAAGAGGGTAATGTTGACACTCGTCCTCGCCTCGGGAGGCCGTGTTGCTACAAATATTTGGACGCGAGAGACTTGGAATTACTTCAGACGTTTTGCTATGATTTACAACAATATTTTACCTTGTATTGATGGTCATGCGGCATTTTTAAATTGTTTGTTGTAATGATATATACGTCATTACCTTCCCTATAAGAAATTAAGTCTTTATTCATCAACATTACAATTGAGCAAATTGTTACACTGAATCAGAACAGTTAACGGCTGAGCAAGTTACTAACGGAAAACAAAAGTGTATTTTAAAATTATATCAATATCATTAATATTGTAATAGTAATGTAATCTTAATATTATAAATATTATTAATATTATCAATATTATAATGTTAATATAATATTATGATATTAGTAATATAAAATAAGTGTAGTATTGACAGGACTTGATCCACTTCACACTTCATTATTATTATTATCATTATTATTATTATTATTATTATTATTATTATTATTATTATTATTATTATTATGTTTATATATTATATATATATATATATATATTTTTTTTTTTTTCTTAATTGAATTATTATTATTGCTATTATTATTATTATTATAATTAACATCATTATCATCATTATTATCATATATTATACGAAGCATAATACATTTGATGGCAGGGAACAGCGCAGGAAAGACATTGGTGAAAATACTGACAATGGTTGGATCATGCTTAAAATAAAAGACAAAATATACTTATATTATTTGATTATCCCTGGTTTATATAATCATTATATATATATATATATATATATATATATATATATATATATATATATATATATATATATATATACACATAGACACACACAGACACACACACACAGCACAAAACAGTCCAGCAATGATAACATGATCGAAGTTTGACGAAGTTCGTTACCGAAATACAGTAATGACATCAATGTTAACGCTTACTGTACTCAGGTAACGCCATGGTTTTCAGATGTTTTTCGGCGTCCAAACTCTGCTGTACATCCTTTTATCCGCTGAGATGGTATGGATGGGTACTAAAATGCATCCTTCCATCGGTGAGTCTCCCAAACAATGGTTGGGCTCTGATTGTTTTGTCCATATAAGATCATAGACATTTACAGCCTGTCCTAACATAATTCTTAAGATTAAATAAAAACGTTAATTCGCAACCATTGACACCAATTTAATTCCTCTTGTCCAGGCGAAGACTGGTTCCATCGCACTGTCGGAGCTCTGGAAGCTGTGTTATCTCAAACTTCAAACACTGAAATGACGTTGATAACACTTACAGACGGAGGAATACCACACCACAACATCGAGGTATGTAGGTCAAATCAAGGTAGGTATAGTAGGAAGTAACATCATACGGGACGGGAGGTAATCACTCATTGGCTTCTTTATCGTTTGATCACGCCCCTTCATACGAGTTTCGGTAACGAGTTCATTGTAGTATAATCTATAGTACAGTCGATCTGGTGAAGTGATGTCCCATCGTAAACCGAGTTTCGTTCAGGAATCACTTACTGGCGACTTTTTCACCAAATTTTGAAAGCCTTTAGATTCTATCGTAATTGGACTTATGTAGTAACTGTCACTTCAGATGCACTCCGTGCAATTTACAAGATGAAAATTAAACTGACTAGCATATTGCTATATTGCTCTATTCCCTGTCGAAACGTTTTTCATTCATGACAAATTTAGTCCAGTAAACTTCAATGCTTCTGGCCACTCCATTACATATTTAGAAATAAAATCCAATTATTTAAACAAATTTAAGTGTAAATTATTGAATACAAAGTAAACAAAATGTGCGAAAACTTTCTTGTTTTATCGAAAATAAAGAATAAAAGAAACTATATAAAAATCTTTCCTTTCATTATATGGAAGTTACGATACCTCTCCTCTATCTTCCTTGGGTAAAATAACCAAATGTTGAACACATACATTTTATATTGTATAAATGCTTCACCAACTGTTGTATAATCACTGTACACACTACGATGTCCATTTTCATAACAGCATATTCTACAAGGTCTAGCTTCGAGGGGTGTCGGTGTTATACAAATGGAGATGGATGGTGAGAATACAAACACAACATGCACACACTTGTCACACGCCATCTATCAGGCCCGGCAGGTAATTCTGTGTGATTTTGTCACAAATATTCTAAATCATCGAGTTGTAACCATAAAGCAATAGTTTATCAGCGCCATGCTGACAGACTCGCATAGGCTCAGGTAGTTTGCTTGGTTCAGGTCTGGATGAACATACTATAATAGTTTTATTCAGTTCTCTATGATGTCACAGGTATTACGTTTGGATCTGTGTAACAGATGTGCGGGGTGTCACTGTCGGTCACTATGGTGGTGGTGAGCCAAAACCCTGCCTTCCTTGATGCCTTCGCCGAGTTGTCACTCAAGGGCCGCCTGCAGATGTGGTCAACGAGGCTCATCATCCATACCAATCTGCCCTTCAGTGCGTTACATGGCCTTCACAAACTTCTCGCAACTAGAAACTGCATGTTACTCCTTGCAAATGAACTGTAGGTAAAAATTATATAAACATATGGAGACATTTATGTACAAGCCTTAACTAGTTTCTCATTAAGTGGTAATATTATATCAGAATTCATCCTGCAAGTCAGAAAATTAGATATAAAGCATAAGCTAAGTGAATAGATGCGTTGCTACAAAGGAGTAATGCTTCTTTTTAATACTGTCACCAAAAGAGCGCAGGCGAGCGTCTATGTACAGCCTCCATACAGTGCCAAGGACACTCTACCCGTTAAGGTGGCCGTCTGGAACGCCCGTCGGGGCCTCGCACTCACTTCACACCTCACTCTTTTTCCTGAAAAGTACCTCAGGTTGGCAGACAATCATGCTTGCTTTGCTTAGTTGTTAACTGGTGATAGAAATGGACAGGAATATTATGTGAGAGTTCGAAATACCCTTGTTTGAAGAAGAAAACCAAATAAATTTAAATAAATGTCAAATGACCCATTAAAATACCCACCATAGAATATGAGTTCACACAGAGATAAAACTAAAGAAAAAAATGTCTTCAATGCCACTGTCTTTCAGGTTTTCTACAGCCCCAAAGTTGGTAGTCACGATTGAACTCTTGCCACACCACACCATTTACTGGACCAAGGACCCGACTGTCCCGGAAGGAAGAAGACTCTTCTTCAGCGGCACAATGGACAAGACTGTCAGATACTTTTCCAAAGCCATGAACTTCACGTAAATTTTAAGCACTAACTGATTGATGAGTTTATTTCTGAAGGCCACATACTCTTTCTTAGGAAATGAAAAGCAGTGGTTCTAGTGTATCATTCCTTCTACAGGTACATGTACATACGCTCCCCGGAAAAGACTTTCGGAACGAGGCTGCCTGACGGGTACTGGACAGGGATGATGGGCATGGTTGTGAGGGAGGTGAGACCTTGTCACACCCAGGTCCTGGGAGATAGCTGGTATATCAGCACCAGACGCTGGGCATGATGTGTGTAATGATAAGATTAATAATTCATTAAAAAAAATAGGAGTTCTTCAGTTTCAGAATGTCCTAAAATTTAAATGTCTTCAGATTGACTTTATAAGTGACAAAATTCAAAACCCCTCAACTGAATTGGATCGCTGCACTCGCTTGTGAATTTATAGCGGCCCAGAATCACTTACAGCACCAGGGCCCAATGGCGTCTCTACCTAGCACTGGTCACATCTACTACTGCACATTGTCACTTGTCACAGATATAAATAAAACACAGGAGACAGGCTGTAATCCGTAAGATTATTCTCTCCATCTTCAGCAAGCAGATTTCGGCACAGGCCCTTTCATACTCAACGAAGCACGGGCTGAAGCGGCTGATGTCACCTCTACCATTTGGATGGATGACATGAGGATTGTGAGCGGCCGGGGAAATCCTGAAGTGGATCCGTGGGGCTTCCTGTTCCCCTTAAGGCCCATGGTGTGGATGGCTCTCATCGTAACAGTGTTCGGCATTATGGCAGTGATCGAATTTCTGTCTCTCTTTAGCCTCAATATTCATGCGACGACAAAATCCTTTAGTGTGGTCCGCATTCTCCTACAGCAAGGTCAGGCAGGAGATAGGCACAAATGCAGTTCATACAATAGATTAAGTCTTTGTTGGAAAGTCACCTAAGAGTCAGTTTGAGTTTGCAATAATGGCAGACCCTGAGATAACCTCGCCACACTAACAACATTCAATATGACATAGGTACATGGTTGTATGCGTCAGAATCATGAGGATAAAGTGATGTGTTCAATAATTTACAATCCTATAAATTGGTCAGATGAGTATACCAGTGAAAAGAGGTGGATTTGGGAGCGTTTGGTGCTGGGGTTGTGGATGCTGATGACGCTGGTGCTGACGAAGAGCTATGCTGGCAACCTCATGTCCCTCCTGGCCGTGAAGTATATCCCTCAGCCCTTCCAGACTCTAAGGGATGTCCTGGACAATAATGAAATAATATCTATTTGGCAAAGATATTCATCTAATGAGCAGCTTCTGCGTGTACGTAACCTTATCTTTCCAGATGTGAAACTAAATTAGTCAGTTATTATGATTATTATTATTACTATAATTTTTAGTGTTATTATTATTGTTATTATTAACATTATTGCTGTTATCGTTATCACTTTAGAAATCCAGTGGTGTAAGGGTTACCTCACTCAAAGCACAACCAAGAAACATCTGGGTTTGAATCCTTGTCTTCTTTCACACTGTAATCCTTTTTCACCTAACAGAAAATAGGTACTGGACATAAGCCGAGGAATTGTTACCATGCAATCCCGGCAGGAGTGAAAGGGTAGGAATCTTGCCCCCCAGTATGTGTGTGTGTATGCGTGTGTGTGTGTATGCGGATCCTTTGCTTCCTCCAGGAGACCAGAAATAGTGTATGCCACACCTTCAGGGGTAAACAAAAGTATATTAAAAAGATTATCATTATACGTGGACGTGTCTCTATATTTGTCTATCTATCTGTCTATGTACTACCATTCCAGCAAGTTCAGTCTGGTATTTACTATGAGGTGGCATTGCTGGAAAAGGAGAATCGCCTTAAATTTCACACTCAAGGCGAATTCCCAGAGAGCCTGATAACACTAGTGCGGCCTGGCCATCACATCCTCATCGATGCCGGGGTCACAGTCAGGAACCTCATAGCTCAGCAGTTCTCAATGACAGGTACAATATATATTTCATGATAACAATTTCCTCTTACAGTGAAGGTTGGTGTGTAGTGACGGGACAGTGAAGATCGACCAAATTCCACTTAAACCTTGGTGATTGTTATGGTCTGATTGGTGAGGCATCGGTATGGTGAGTGTACTGTCAGGGGTTTGATTCCCTGGCGCAGTCCCCTCATGGGTACTTACTTCCATACATCATGAAATCAGTGATCATTATCTTGTATGATTAATCCCATCATTATTGTCAGTTTCATATTTGAACGTTAATAAGTTGTACGATGCTGTAAAGATATATTGCAATTATTACTATTATTATTATTATTATTATCATTATTATTATTACTATTATTGTCATTATTACTATTATTATTAGTAGTAGTAGTAGTAGTAGTAAAAACAATATAATTATTATTATATTTAAACATTTCCATCATTTGGTAACAGGTCAATGTGATTTCTTCCGGTCTAAGCAAGGCTTTCTACCCTTTTCGGCGGTGGTTGCAACCCAACATGACAACCCTCTGATGATAGGGCTCAATAAACGGTAAAATTTTCACATAATGATATTAAAACTACACAAACAACTTAGATATCAAATATGGATAATCAGAAAACTTTTTCCCTGTAATAGTTTCATTCTTTAGCGGTCACAGAACTTCTTGTTAAAGTCGTACGGATCATGATCACACAAAGATGTACATAAATAAACTGCCTCTCCCTCCCGCCTCAAAAGAGTGATGGAGCTTATGGAGTCGGGCATCTTCCGGTATTGGTTCAGAACAGCCATCCCCAACTCCAGTACATGTGACAACCCACCGCGGAGGATTTTGGAAACTACAGCGCTCGCCACCACGAATCTCTGGGTCAGACAAAAGCCTCCTGATGCCAATGTTCCAGGCCTGAGTGTCCCTCTCTCTGAAGGTCAATGGTGTCTCTAATCATAAGAGGCTTTGAATACATTGCCTCGTATTTACATCTATTATATCAGAGCAGAAACCCACCAGTTATGAGAGAAGTAAATAATCTGTATTGGGAATCTCATAAAAAGTACAAAAAGAACAAACTTTGCAAATCTGCGTAAACTTTGAGGTTAACAACGTAAAATACTTCTGATTTAGAAAGGGACAAAGCCAAAGGTATATAAAAACACTGTTCCTGAATTTGCCAGTAAATTAAATCAATACATGAGATATCAGTAACTTTCATTAAAGACAGAATGGAGATGAGAGTATACAAGAAAGCCAAAGGAAGGAGTGCTCACAGCTTCCTGCTCTGCCAACCCTTAGGACATCAGAGGGACACTCAAGCTGGAATGACTATCTACCAAATGTTTCCTCAAAACAAAGAATCTCTTTCATCTCAAGTATATTAAGAGATTGATCAAATTTTCAATATTGTTCATATTTTAAAGGAGTGAGTGACATGATTACAAAATTTAGCCGTGATCATTTATATTTTATTTGAATAATCAGTATGCTTCAAGTGGATTCATGTTTAAAATATCTGCTGAGAGAGAGAGAGTGTATCTTTAGTGTTCCAGAGGTTTGAAACCAGTGGTTACAATGTTAAATGTTATTTTCTCAGGGTATGTTCGTGGTGCTGGCTGCTGGTTTGACAATGGGCATCATATCCCTGTGTGTGGAGGTTCTTGCCGCCACTGCTCTGCCTCAGCACTGAACACCACCACCTCATAAGTCTCACAAATTGTAACTCGACACCCAAATCCAGACTATTTTTCCCTCATAAAATGTACAAATTCTTAAAGTGTAACACTCCAAATTTGTATATGATTTTATCCCAGAGAGAGAGAGCGAAAAAAAAAAAGGCAGCTATAGGCCATAGGGTTAACAAATTAATTATGTTGTATTTAGCATTACTGTATATCCGCTACCTTAAAGTTCTATAGTACTGATCATGAATGATGTTGTGAATTAATTTGGTTCTACATGTATTATGCCATTACTAAGGATAAATAAGAACATAAAACAACACATTTCATGTGTAAGATTCAAGTATCCTTTATTTCTGAAAAAATTCTAAGACAAAAAATGGAGTAAAAATATCATGCTCATGATTTTTTTAAAGTCAAAGTTTTGACAAATTTATTCCGCTGTTACTATTATGAATAAACACAAACACACTTAGGATGTTTATACCACATTACTTAACAACAACAACTATGCAATATTAGCCAAGTAGTCCTGGACTTCAGCAGGTGTGAGCCGCCGGAAACCCTTGTCATTGCAGATGCCAATTTCAATGTTGTCGCTGCTCATTTGGCCCTCAAAGCTCTCCTTCAGAGTCAGAATGGCAGTGTGAACAGCATCATCCAGTTCAAGATCTTCATTATATCTGTACGGAAAAAAATAAATAAATATAATAAAAAAAACAAGGATGTGAAATTAATCTATATACAAACCAGGCCTACATCACCCTAAAGGGGCGTTGCTGAAACAAGGTGCACACACAAACATCTATGCATACCTATACATAAACTTCTCATGTAGTCCCTAGACCCATGGAAGAAAAAAGAAAATCACCCCACCCAACACTGTCTCTGTATACTCTCCTATGAAAAGACAAGTGAAATTAATAACTATTATATTTGTCATAAATTAAGAATAACATGATTCTATTAAGGCCTACAAATGCCTCTAAATCTAGTTAGTTTAGTAGATATATGTAATGACCGTTGAACCACTTTTTCAATTCAAATCTTTTTGTCAATAACCTTCTCTCATATATGGATTGGGATATTCCTACCGAGGTTGTCACAAACTCATTATACTGCTGTGCTTCTCTTTTATGGTGACCTTAAAATAACTAAAAATCTGTATACCTTTTTTCTAGGAAAGTCTTTCCATTGATGAAATTCTTGCCCATTGCTGTGGCCTTCCAGGGGAAATATGCACCTGAAGGATCACACTGGAACAGATATGGTCTATCTGTGTCCCAGCCACAGATGAGAAGACTCACTCCGAAGGGCCTCACACCACTGTGAAAAATTACTCTTTATATTATATTTATAAACAAATGAAGGAAAAATCAAAAGTTTACACTAAGGAATGTGTGCATAGATGACTGCAAGTGGGAGACATTTTTGTTATGGTCATCCCCATGGAGGGAAGTCACTGACAAGTAGATAAATAGACAACATAAAAACATGAGTCCATATCATTACTAATCCAGAAACACAGAAAATTAATGATGGAGAATATCATACCCTGACTGTGTGTACTCCTGCATGATGGCTGCCAAGCGCTGCACAAGCTGTGTGGTGGGTATGGGTTCCAGATATGTGCGGTAGTACTGCTGGGCCACCCGCCGGGCTTGACGCACAAGCAATCGGTAATCAGGACCCATACCTGAAATGATTATCAAAATTATACACCAGATCATAGCAGCACAACAATCAATATATACCATATCAGTTACACTATACAGTTCTGAGTTCATAATTCATTCATTAATAAACAATCAACTATTTCATGCATAACTAGAAATTGCTTTACTACTCCTATAACACACACACACACACACACACACACACACACACACACACACACACACACACAACACTCACCACTGTACACCATGCCAATGTGGTCTGTCACCACCTCAACTTTGATGATAGAGTGTTCCTCCACAAGAATGGACTTGTGCTTCTTCTCAGTAGCCAGCACCACCCCATCCTTGGCCTTGATACCCACTGCTGGGGCACCAGCTGCCACAGCTGCTAAGGCATACTCAATTTGAACCAACTTCCCTGAGGGGCTGAAAAGATTAAAAAAAAAATAGTAATGATAATTAGATAGTTATTTAACAAAAAGATGTTATTTACAATAAGCTCGGGAGAATTACTTAACATATTCCATCAAGCATGACTACTACCAGTAACAACATTGCATCAGCACATAGTTCATCATATCTTGAATTTGCCCAACATCATTATTCTGACTACAGGTGTACACAGGATATTTAGTATTTGTAATCACAGCACCATGCTTGTCCCAATTACCTCTGAGGAGTACAGTGCATTGGGTTTGTTCATGAGTGGTAAGAAACATGGCGAGACATGGAAGTGTTCCACGAAACCATATATCAGTAGATCACTATGCATGTATTGTGCACATAATTCTAGTAGCTAATTGTTTCCTAATAAATTACATAATCTCTACCCCAACCAAGATAACCATTTTCCTGCAGGTCTCTAAGCAATTTCACTACATGGTGTTATTCAATATATGGTATATACTATCTAGTAACAAAGTAACTGCTGTTCCGGATGGCTCGTAGTTTAAATAGACACAAATGCTAACTATGTACGTGCTCAAATTATGCAAAAACCCTAATGTAGCTTTTTTCAACCATAATTGAGCTGCACCAAGACGACACGTACTTGGTCTTGAAAACGCCGGTCCGCATTGATCACATTATAAGGAACAGGCAAGCAGGACACCATACACTACTACTTCACCTTCCTTATTGTGTAATATGTCAATTAAATAAGCGAAACGGAAGCAAACAGTCCGTACATTTAGTTATATCTACAAGTCCTTTACTTCAAATACTGCCAGTCACTTGCCGCGAGACTAACAGAATGGTCTCCGAGGCCAATTATCAAGGCGTAGCACACTCAACTGGTACTAAACTTCCATCATTTGCTTCCGTCTCACTATGTGTAATAATGAGTAGTCCCACAGTATTGCAATAGCATAATAACAGTACCTGAAGGTTGTGAGCGAGAAGCTGTAGCGTTCGGTGGCCATGGCGGTGTTGTGTTGGGTCGCTTCTACTACAAGGCTGAGGACGCTCTTGTGACAGTATCCCTTGAATTGTATGACTTTTTATATATTTCTCTTTGTTTCATTTATTTTTTCGTTGGTTCTAGATTCATAGTATAACCTTAGATTTTTGTGGATGCATATTACATCATACTGAGCCAGTGATTTGGGGGTATCAGTTGTCCTTGCAACTTTAGATGTAGATCCAAAAAGGTTTTAAGAAATATATTATAATTTGATTCGCTGGAAATGTATTATTGTAAACTTTTATTTGTAAGTGAACTTCAGGGTTACGTTTGTCTTCAACGACTTATGCAAATTTATCAGATTTCAGGGCTACCTTACCCTTCGACTTTATTTTTAATTTATTTTTTTCTAACATGATGTTTTGCTATAGGTGACATGCATTGACGTCATACAATGCCAGTGATCGCTTGAAAAACTGTCTACATTTGACTGGAGGGTTCATACCATGTGTTGTTCTTGCAGAAATTACTAGTTACGAAGACGTATCGATCTGATTGATAGGTGTGGGATAAGGTTATAAAGCGGCGAAGTGAGGTATGTATATAGGGACATATACCTAGAGAAAATTCAAGTCTCCGAGTATGTTTACCTATATACAATTGAAAATCAGAGCTGCTCTTTGGACGAGTCAGTGGCCTGTAGTGATACACATTGATATTGTGCGATGCCTTGTGTATACCACCAGTTTTGTGACGCAGCAAATATCGGCATGAGATGTGACTGAACGGGATGTGAAATGGTTGAAAAGATTGGAAGGAAATGAATGATGTTGCTCCCAAACAAGAACTGTTGATAAGGCCAGGCTTATGTTGCATCCGTAAGTAAAACAATTTCACAGATAAATATTTAATACAAACATTTTTTCACCATTCTATTTTTTATACTCAGTTTGTGTAATACATAAGAATCATAATATATATCTTGAATTAACAGAAATATTGTATAATTATATATATATATATATATATATATATATATATATATATATATATATTGTTGGCAAAAGCTTAGCATCTTATCTATAAAATGGTTATTCGTGTGTGTAATTCACCATGGTATGGAGAATTACTTGCTGGACTAGTGATCGTCAGCCATTACCCTTCCCAAAAGTACTCATAACTCATAGAGACAGATTTATGAGCAAGGTTGAGTCCTCTCACACATCACACACCTCCATCCCCTTGGTCAAGGAAAACAGTAATCGTTCCCTGTCAGCGAAAAATCCTTACTGACCTGAGCAGGGTTCCAACTCACGCCTTTTTGGGTGACAAGCGAAGTCGTTACCACTGAATCATGTGTGTGTGTGTGTGTGTGTGTGTGTGTGTGTGTGTGTGTGTGTGTGTGTGTTTAAGGTGGTAGAAGAGTCTCCATCAGCAACACGAACAGGGCCACACCTGAACCCAGGAACAGCAGGTAGAAGGCGCCTTGCAGGTGATCCAACCCAAGAACCACCTGATTCTCCTCATCCTGAAAAGGATGCTTAATTAAAGTAATCTCTCTCTCTCTCTCTCTCTCTCTCTCTCTCTCTCTCTCTCTCTCTCTCTCTCTCTCTCTCTCTCTCTCTCTCTCTCTCTCTCTCTCTCTCTTGTAATCCATTTTGTCCTGCTTCAATTTTCATTTGCAAACGAAACATTTATATCTCCTTACATCCGTTCATTGGAGAAGAATCTTGCTGTAATACCTGACTTTCGAATCTCTCCTCATTATCTTGATCGAGTTTGGCTGCATCACTCTCCCTGATTTCCTTCACCTTCCGATCCATCACCTCCTGAGTCCACAGCGGCACCAGCCCGGCGTCCTCTAGGCGGGAATGGAGGCTTATGAACTCATTCAGGAACGGAGCTCCCATCCTGCATATGGGTATATACATAGTTGTGGGTGGGTGGGTCAGTGATGTGTTCATAGCTATTGAACTGTACGCTGTGATGTATGGTATTGTTAAGGGTATGACACGTGTGTAGCGGTGGTGATACCATAGTCGCAGTAGGCTACATCTGATGCTGCCTGGGAACTCAAAGTAATGGCTACACCAACAGCAATTTTTCATTGAAGGAAGGAAGTCGTCGGGGAGGAATTGTTCATATGTTCAGTACAATTTTGTTTACAGTAAATACTTATAGGAGATTGATGATTTTTAGGATAACTGGACCTTTTTTTTTTTACTCCAGGTGGTAGCTTTGAGAAGTACGTTGATAGATATATGAAGTACGACTATATACGACTAGTGAGATGTGTATAACTCATATTTAGTAGGTCAGAGTCACAAATTGGGTCCGTAAAGCATATGAACTTTGAGATGAGAGTCGGAACAGGCTTCGTATATTGGAAATAGCGGACTATACAAGGGAGTTTCGGTCCTCTCCGTCTACTGCCACTACTTGTCACTAGGGCGAAGTGGTGCCATTGGAATCTTCGATCAGCTGCCACGAAAATTTTTGGACTATTGTGATATTTCGGATTTTGTTTCATTTTTTCTAGATATGGATTATTTGGGTTTTTGGACTATCAATGTTCGGATTATTTGATGATTAAACCAACTCTACAAGATCCACGAGACCAGATATGTTCCCTTCAATCATTGTAAACATTTAATATATATAAAGACACTTTCATCTGCCTCACCTTCCACAATACTTGCCTTATGCCCCAGCCAAAGCAAGCGAGGATATTAAACTCCTTGCGGCTTATGTAGAAGGGAGTCTGTCCGTAGCTGTTCGTGTATTTCGAAGATATAACTATTTGGACGGACCTTTTGAATGTAATAACAGAGAAACCCCCGTTCAGTACATTATTCAATATTGTGTCCAAGTCTCGCACCTGAGGAAGGAAGACAGGTGTTATGTACATCGTATGGGACGTCACAACTTCGTATCGAGTTCATTTATCCACTTGTGTGTTTTATTGTTTTTGTAGATTATATCACTGTTACTCTGTTATTCATAATCATTGGAATTTACTGCATTTTCATACTCACCATGAACTGAAGAGCTTCAATAAGGAAAAAGGAATAATACACAACTTTGAAGGCATTCATACAACGCAGTTAATACACACCTCCATATTTTCGTATATTTTTTTTATGACTGCGCTCTTTTGCTTCCTGAAATAATCAACTGGCGCCCCGTTGAACCACTTCTCGTCCGCGCCCCATCGCCAGTTGTTCGCCTCTACAAGGTCCTGAAGACTTTCGAGAGTCTGAGACCTGCCCTGAACTGTGAGATGGGCGATGAGGGAAGACTTGTACCCTGTAGAGATGATAAGACAGAACAACAGCCACAATCCCACCAGCAACTGCAAAAGGATTAAGGCAAAGGTTGAGAGGCATACCCTAAAATACGTTTTGTATCATATCTATCTCCTTAGTCTTTGAAATTGTCATATGGTAAGTAAAACCATGCCTCATATTAAAGAAGCGACTAAAACAAGAAGTAAGAAAATTACTTCACTTTGTCCATGAAAATAAACCAATTCGTATATAAAATATAGACTACTTAACAACCGCAGCCTACCCAACTTGACCTTAAAACAATGCCCACACACCTGTCCTGATATGTTTACTGATGGGTCGGCGTGGGGCTGCTCTAGCAGGTTGCCCCAACTGTAAGAAAGCGCTGTGATAAGTTCGATGTCCAATCCTTGAGTCAATAGTCTCCACGCCTTCTGCAGAACCCATAACACCAGGCTCCAGACAACCACGCTCGCCAGCAGGCAAATCCATAATGAGGCTGAGGAGAGTATCAGATCTTAAGGTTCAGGTTAAGATCAGGATTCTTTAAATGTATTAAAATCTGAGGACATTTTTTGTGTTATATTTCCAAATTTCTCACATAACCTGTTTTCATACTGATTCATGTATTAAGTTTTCTTTGGCAACAGGGTGCATGCAATACTGCCTTCCTGTTTCTCCACTTCTGGCGACAAACTCCGAAGAAAGACGTGTAATGTCAACTCCACAACCTAACTGGACAATATACAAACTTGTGAATGGTGTTAATAAGGAGAGATGCGCAGGCAACAATGCAGGTTTCAGGGACACAATGACGAACGTGTCAGCTGGTTCAAGTCGGAGATAGTTAATAACCTCAAACCTGGGTGAGGTCGGAGCGAGGAGCATGCAAAGCTCCGCCTCCTCCCGCTGCAGCTCCCCGACCATGCCGCTGTACTGCCCATCTGGACCAAGGTACCCGAACGACCCCGTGGGGTTTTCTCGCATCACGTATCTGACAGTGCAAGGAAATCCAGAATAAACAAGTTAACATAAGCAAGTGGTTGTTATATTAACATCGTCATCAGCAGCAGCAACCATACTAGTTCCTCGTACTACATGTTTGTGCGTGAGGAGAGTATATGTGAGGAGCAGTAACTGTTCCACGTCCATGCTCCCAGTGAAAAATCCTTTGCAACCTAAGCAGGATTCGAACCCACACCTTGCCGGAGGACAGGCGGGACATTAACCACTGAAGCACAGGAGTGTGTGTGTGTGTGTGTGTGTGTGTGTGTGTGTGTGTTTGGAATGGAAACAAAAACGTACGTAAAATTGAAAGCCGATGCGAATGTGTCCAGAAACCTTCCATTGAGTGAGTCTTTGGGCGTCACGATAGTTCCACCGTCATTATTCCGCTCGTAATCAGTGTAAGGAAAGTTTGGCAACACAGTCGCTCGAAACTTATGTCCATGCATGTTTTTCAAGGACTCTGCAGTGCAACACGGTGAATCGAATGAGTCTCCATATTAAAGACAGTTACAGGTATGAATCCTTTCATTCCCCATCTCAAATATGCAAATGAATATCAATTATCAAGTAACATACACATTATAAAGGCGGTTCATGAGAATAATACATCTACCGATTTGTGGGATCCCCGTATAAGGGTATCAGAGAATATATTAGTTTCCCAAACTGTATATTGAGGCAGGAAATCAGGAATAATGAGATATACACACAGAGCTTCCATATACCGTTTAACAGATCTGGATACTGTAAGGCAATGTTCTTGTAGTGGTGATCCCCTGCGAGGAGGGCGAGATTCCACCGGTGAACAAAGGTGACACCCACGTACCCGCTGCTACAGAACAGACACCGCCGGTATATACCGACTCCAACACTAACTGAACATACAGACGAAGAGGCTGGCGTCAATTTATCATCTTACATAGAAAACATGTAAGAAATACATGAAAGAATGTTACTTACATTGTAATCATACATGTGGGGAATTTAATTAGAACATATCTTAAACACTGGATGTACATGTTGGTTTGGAAGGCTTAACAAGGCGTGAGTGACTGGTGGCGGCTCCGACAGGTGTAACTTGGGCTGCAGGGTTTGAGTGGAGGGCCAAGTAGAGGCTGTGGACTGTGTTCCTGAGGCTGTGGTGGAAAAGGATGTCTTTCACCCACGCCCTGTCTCCCACCACCACCACCCGCGTCTCCGGCCTCTTCCACAATCCTGCCCGCTCCAGCAATCTGTCCAGGAAAAACTTAATACTGACGTGTAAGGTAGACAGTCTGTGGTGCGTTTGTTTCATCCCACACTTGAACCCAGGCTGGCGAAGTGGCCATCCATTCCACGTGTTATAACACGGCACTACTGACCATATGTCCCGTTACCTGAGTGCAAGGGTGCTGTTGTCGTTGTCACCGTTGAGGTGAAGGATCACTCCACGACACGTAATTGTAGAGTCTCCGAAAAGCGTTTTATCGATATGATGGTGATGGTGTTTCACTGAAGGCGCCACAACACCCACACTCCCTTTCATGTGTCTGGAAAATAATAAGGAATCGCCATCTACACCACAATAAGTACTATCACCGCCACAATTACATCCGTAACTCATCATAAATGGTCAAAACATTCCCAAAAGTTAGGATTAAAGTTTAGAAAGGAAACAACTGAAACATTACATATCTAGCAAGATACGAGTCCATCAATGTAATAATTCATAATGATTAATAATGATAATAATTATCATTTGAAATATTCCAACCTTGAAACTCACATTATTAACTGCCACTGTTTTGTTTCACTGGTTTCATTTCCTTGTTCTATTTTTCTTTTAAATATGCAGGATTCTCCTGAAGCAGTTTAACTATCGTATACGTATATATCAGTATTATATTGTTCGTTGATATTTCATGGTTCACCTGCGTACAGCTGAGAAAACAAGTGAGTTAGGCGCAGTGGTCATGAGTCCCAGGTGACAGCCGGTGAGGTGATGTTCTACTACCTGTCCCACCATTACACCCACATCCTCCACGCTCGCTTCACCACCACATACAAGTATTATATTCAGCAGTGCCGTTGCCATAAGCAAAAGGTACCTAGATGACGTCCACATTGTTTTTTCTGCAATATATATATATATATATATATATATATATATATATATATATATATATATATATATATATATATAAACACACACACACACACACACACTCATGTAAGGAGGATATAGAGGGTTGAACTGTTTACTGATTATTTTGTTCTTCTTCTTTGGTGTAGCCTACGTGTGTTGAGCAGGGAAGCTTAGAAGTAGCTATCACAATAATGCAGATAATTTAGGTGACTAATATCAACCAGAATGTATCATCATACTGCACGGGAACAATTTCCTTTTCCTGACAAGACATATTTTTCTGCAGATTAGTGACTGTTCGACTAGCAACGCATCATGACCCTTGATGGACTGCATCTTTGGTATGAAATGTTCATCCTATATCATAGTTGATGCACAATGCATTGAGTCTGTGGCTGGGGGAATAATAATAAAGATTTGTTTCTGGATATTCATCTTTTTATAGGATTAATTTTTGAGCCTCCTTGGTATCATAACGTTCATCAGGCCTAATTATTGAGAATAGGGTTATATAATGAATTATTTGCTTTGAATCTCTTCTGCAGAGGTAGATTTTCATTAAATAACGGAGAACTTTTATCAAATTCGATTCTCTGCTTTCTTTTTTCTGCTTCTTTTTTCGAGCACTGGTTTGCATGTTACTGAAAAGGCAAATCATATTAAAAATTCCTTGATTTATCTTTATTCATTCACATATTCATGTTTGTTGTAATGACGGTTAGTGATTTTCCTGATGGTGAAAAGCTAATAAAACTAATAAACGTTTATTTATAGCTTTGTCAATTGCAAAAAGTTTATAAATGAATACCGGTACATGGGTAGGCAGGCGGACATCAGGGAACATTCACTCGAGCATACACTTGCACCCACACATTCACTCGTCTTGGAGCCGTCAGTATACAGATGGAGGGAAGCTGGATTATGGGTGACAAGCTGGTAGAACAATTGACGCACCTCTTCTTGTGTAGTGGTGATCTTTTTTGTAGTGGATGGAGGTGGTATAAAACATTGGTTCTCATGGCGCTGGTTTCGGTGTCTTGGTGGTGGTTCGGACGGCGTATGAAGCAACGAGGGGGGAAAGGAGTAACATTGTGCACGTATTCATTAATGTAACAAGATGTGTAGCCTACGTAATATGCGAATTTGTGGCATGAAATTAATGTTTTCCATCAATGACATGTCTTCATGTCTTCGAGACTTTATTTACATGACTTACCTGAACTGATTTAGAGTTACATATATAGGAAAAAGGCGGGTTATTGCATGTCTTGTCTACTGAGAAATACGGCTCCGCTATCTTGCAGATCCTTTGTTCGTGTAACCAGCGAGTGGCGTGGGTGGCTTCCATGACCCTCTGCAAGTACTCATTAGCTTCATAGAAAAAAATTTTCTTCAGGACCCTCTTCCTCTGTCTACCTTTAGAGTGTTTTGACTCCAAGGAGTCCCCCGTTTGCCATCGACGCACCCAGCGGTGCACAGTGGACACGCTGGCACCAGTGTAGCAAGAGATGTCTCGGGCAGACAGTCCCGCTAACCACAGCCAAACCAACTTCGTCCGAAAGGCGTGGACTATTATCTTGTTAAGGAACTGCCTCTGCATCGCTCTGGGGAAAGCTTACTGTTAACCCAATAGTCTTGCGACTTATTTATAACGATTTAGTTTAGAAGATAACTTTGCTGCTGATGTCTATGAAAAAACCATAGGATTCAATCAGCATGGTGAAACTGGAAAACTGTCAGGATTAATATGAAACAAGATCAGTGCGAGACTAAAAGGTAAGGTGTTAAAAACTTTCTATTCCCCTAATAACATGGGACAGAAGTGTGACCTATGAAGAGGGCATAAGAAAGAAAAAATAAGGTGGCAGAAATGAGAATGTTGAAATTATTTGCAGAATTACAAGAATGGACAAAATTTGGAACAAGAGGATAAAAAGAATAGTAAAAGTAGTAGAAATGTTAAAGGAAACTGGAAAAAAGATTGGACTTGTATGGAAATATTTTGAGAAGAGAATCCAGCTTCTGAATTCTTACACAAGTTCCGCTTCCGAACATATACAAAGTCACCTTCTAACGTTTCTTAAGTCTACACTCCAAACGTTTCGTAAGTCCAGCTTCTTCAGTCATCACTGCACCAGACATTATCTCTACTTTTGTTTCCCTTAGCTCGGTAAGGAGAATACCTGTCTGCACAATGTGTGTATATTGTTTATATCATAATATTATCTTTTTTCTTATTGTTTAGTTATTGGTTGACATTTCATACGCAAATACCTAACAATGTTTCGACGTCTCCAGCGTCTGTTTAAAACATTGTTAGTGTATATCATAAGATAATTTTGCTGTGAGAACCTTAATGAACTACTCTTGCTTTATCATAACTGATGAATTTCTATAGTTTCATCCTTGTCGCTTGGCTACAATCAAAGAATCCATTCTTCCCTTAGTGTTATCGCCCCGCCATCGCAAGGGAGTGTGTGTATTTTTTAAAGTTCAGAACCTTAAATGTACACTGCCAACCACCTACCTGTTTCACAATGTTGCAGCCTTTGCAGCACTTGTGTTGCTGGACTAGTACTTCCTCCCTCGACAGGCAGCTGAGTAAGTGCAGCGCCTCCGCCGTCAACCTTTATAACCAGCCTGGCAGACTCGCGGCCGATGTAATTGCATTGTGCATGGTGTGCTGTTTTTTTAATGCTTGACGACATTGCAAAGTTTGGTGATGGGCGGGATGGACACGTGAACGGCGTAATGATCACGTGTTAGTCGAGTTTCTTCTGCACTTTTATTTGTTAATTCAATAAATTCCTGCAACGGGACTCCGATGACTCATTTACTATGATGAGATATATAAGGCTGTTCCCTACTATGCTGGACAATGAAGAACTTTCGGGAAATAGTAATCTAGTACGAAGACACACCAGACTGATGGTGTGTGGCCAAAGCTGGCACGATGATGATGGTTAATGCTATATAGCCTACTAGTTGGGCGACTCGACACTGTATGCATAAGTTTCATAACAAAAGTGAAGCTACATAGATGCTGTAAACTTTCTAGATTTGAATCTCTTATTTTCAAAAAGCTATTTCTCACCAAACAACTATTCTAGTTATTTTGTTAAATAAAATGGAAGTAGTTTTAGATAATAAAACTTCCTTCATACATAATTATTGAATGATAATCATGCAACAGAGAAGGGAAATGTTTCCTATATGTAACACCAGTATCAAGGCTCAGGGGGTGAAAAATTATTTGGAATCTTCCGTAAATAAAACATTTTCACTGATAAATATTCAGTTCAGACGGGGTTTTTTCCATTTCATCTTTATTCCTCTTTTCTGTAACAAATGTGAACCAAAATGCATGGCTTGAATTGAAGAAAAAAACATACAATTCTACAACATATTTTTTGGGCAAGAGCTTAGCAATCAGTTTATATTATGGTGTGTGTGTGTGTGTGTGTGTGTGTGTGTGTGTGTGTGTGTGTGTGTATATGTGTTTAAGGTGGTAGAAGAGTCTCCATCAGCAACACGAACAGGGCCACACCTGAACCCAGGAACAGCAGGTAGAAGGCGCCTTGCAGGTGATCCAACCCAAGAACCACCTGATTCGCCTCCTGAAAAAGATGCTTAATTAAAGTTCTCTCTCTCTCTCTCTCTCTCTCTCTCTCTCTCTCTCTCTCTCTCTCTCTCTCTCTCTCTCTCTCTCTCTCTCTCTCTCTCTCTCTCTCTCTCTCTCTCTCTCTCTCTCTCTCTCTCTCTCTCTCTCTCTCTCTCTCTCTCTCTCTCTCTTTTTTGTAATCCATTTTGTCCTGCTTCAATTTTCATTTGCAAACGAAACATTTATATATCCTTACATCCGTTCATTGGAGAAGAATCTTGCTGTAATACCTGACTTTCGAATCTCTCCTCATTATCTTGATCGAGTTTGGCTGCATCACTCTCCCTGATTTCCTTCACCTTCCGATCCATCACCTCCTGAGTCCACAGCGGCACCAGCCCGGCGTCCTCTAGGCGGGAATGGAGGCTTACGAACTCATTCAGGAACGGAGCTCCCATCCTGCATATGGGTATATGCATAGTTGTGGATGGGTGGGTCAGTGATGTGTTCATAGCTATTGAACTGTACGCTGTGATGTATGGTATTGTTAAGGGTATGACACCTGTGTAGCGGTGGTGATACCATAGCCTCATTAACTCCACAAAAGCAGCAAAATCATTCGTTATTTTCTTCCTTTAATCATTCAGTAAATACAAAAACAAACGCTCGCATCTGCCTCACACCCAACAGTACTTGCCTTATGCCCCAGCCAAGACAGGCGAGGATATTAAACTCCTCGCGGCTCATGTAGAAGGGAGTCTGTCCGTAGCCGTCCGTGTATTTCGAGGCGATGAGGATTTGGATGAACTTTTTGAATATGATGAGAGAGAAACCCCCGTCCAATACATTATTCATTACTGTGTCCAAATCTTGCACCTGATGAAGAAAGACAGGTGTTATGTGCGTCGTATGGAACGTAACAACAACATCGTATCTAGTTCATTATCAACTTTGTGTTTCATTCTACTTGTCTACTTGTATAAGTTCAAAATCATCTGATGCAGTTCATTGTAGATTTGCTCATCAGAACAATAGTATTGGCAAATCTGAGATTATTTTGGTATTCTCCATTTATTTCAAATTGTGCATCCCATTCCAAGTTCATGAATTCTTCCTCAAATACTGCAGTAAAAAGTACAAAAGAATTAGTTATGCTTCTCACTAGTTTAGTTCCACTAATCATTTCAATAAGGAAGAGTGGAAAGTATAATATAAAATAAAGTGAGGGCATACTGCACTTTGAAATCATCCATACAACCCAGTTACACTCACTTCCATATTTCCGTATATTTTCTTCATCACTGCGCTCGTTTGCTTCATGAAGAATGTAACTGGTGCCCCGTTGAACAGTGTCTTCTCTGACCCCCATCGCCAGTTGTTCGTCTCCACAAGGTCATGAAAACTTTCGAGGGTCCGGGACCTGCCCTGAACTGTGAGATGGGCGATGAGGGAAGACTTGAACCCTGTGGAGATGATAAAGCAGAATACCAGCCACCATCCCACCAGCAACTGCGGAAGGGTTAAAGCAAAGGTTGAGAGGCATACCCTAAAGTACATTTTGCAGCGTGTATCATATCGATCTCCTTAGTCTCTGAGGTTATCATGAGGTAAATAAAACCATGCCTCATATTATAGGATCGACTAAAACAGTGAGTTACCAACCATAGTAGTAAGAAAATGAATTCACTTTGTCCGTGAAAAATAAACCTATGCGTATATAAACTACTTAACAAGCGCACGCTACCCAACTTGACCTTGATATAATGCAATATCATTGTCTTGCCCACACACCTGTCCTGATATGTTTACTGATGGGTCGGCAGGGGGCTTCTCCAGTAGGGCGCCCCAACTGTAGGAAAGCGCTGTGATAAATTCAACGTCAAATCCTTGAGTCAACAGCCTCCACGCCTTCTGCAGAGCCCACAGCACCACGCCCCAGACAACCATGCACGCCAGCAGGCAAATCCATAATGAGGCTGAGGAAAATTTTCGAAGATTTTACAAAGATTTTTGAGTGATAATAAAATCTGAGAACGTTTAAATGTATGCATTCGGTTTTCTTTTATATGGGTGCACATGCAGTACTGCCTTCCTCTGTTTCCTCGCTTTTCTTGACAGATACACTTAAGAGAGACGTACCAGGTACACTCCACATCCTAAACTGATTTTGTGATGTGGTTGCCTCAATTTTTACTACAGACGTTCAAATGGTAAACTGCCGGACAAAAATACAAACTTGTGAATGGTGTTAATAAGGAGAGATGCGCAGGCAACAATGCAGGTTTCAGGGACACAATGACCAACGTGTCGGCTGGTTCAAGTCGGAGATAGTCAATAACCTCAAACCTGGCTGAGGTCGGAGCAAGAATCATGCAAAGCTCCGCCTCCTCCCGCTGCAGCTCCCCGACCATGCCGCTGTACTGCCCATCTGGACCAAGGTACCCGAAGGACCTGGTGGGGTTTTCTCTCATCACGTATCTGACAGTGCAAGGAAATCCAGAATAAACAAGTTAACAATTCATAAATAAATCGTTGATATATTAACATCGTCATCAGCAACAGCAACCATACTGGTGCCTCGCAGTTGTGTGTGTGCGTGTGTGTAATGATAATAATGATAATATAGACAGTAATAATAATGATAATACTAATAGTGTGTGTGTGTGTGTGTGTGTGTGTGTGTGTGTGTGTGTGTGTGTGTGTTGTGTGTGTGTGTGTGTGTGTGTGTGTGTGTGTGTGTGTGTGTGTGTGTGTGTGTTTGGAATGGAAACAAAAACGTACGTAAAATTGAAAGCCGATGCGAATGTGTCCAGAAACCTTCCATTGAGTGAGTCTTTGGGCGTCACGATAGTTCCACCGTCATTATTCCGCTCGTAATCAGTGTAAGGAAAGTTTGGCAACACAGTCGCTCGAAACTTATGTCCATGCATGTTTTTCAAGGACTCTGCAGTGCAACACGGTGAATCGAATGAGTCTCCATATTAAAGACAGTTACAGGTATGAATCCTTTCATTCCCCATCTCAAATATGCAAATGAATATCAATTATCAAGTAACATACACATTATAAAGGCGGTTCATGAGAATAATACATCTACCGATTTGTGGGATCCCCGTATAAGGGTATCAGAGAATATATTAGTTTCCCAAACTGTACATTGAGGCAGGAAATCAGGAATAATGAGATATACACACAGAGCTTCCATATACCGTTTAACAGATCTGGATACTGTAAGGCAATGTTCTTGTAGTGGTGATCCCCTGCGAGGAGGGCGAGATTCCACCGGTGAACAAAGGTGACACCCACGTACCCGCTGCTACAGAACAGACACCGCCGGTATATACCGACTCCAACACTAACTGAACATACAGACGAAGAGGCTGGCGTCAATTTATCATCTTGCATAGAAAACATGTAAGAAATACATGAAAGAATGTTACTTACATTGTAATCATACATGTGGGGAATTTAATTAGAACATATCTTAAACACTGGATGTACATGTTGGTTTGGAAGGCTTAACAAGGCGTGAGTGACTGGTGGCGGCTCCGACAGGTGTAACTTGGGCTGCAGGGTTTGAGTGGAGGGCCAAGTAGAGGCTGTGGACTGTGTTCCTGAGGCTGTGGTGGAAAAGGATGTCTTTCACCCACGCCCTGTCTCCCACCACCACCACCCGCGTCTCCGGCCTCTTCCACAATCCTGCCCGCTCCAGCAATCTGTCCAGGAAAAACTTAATACTGACGTGTAAGGTAGACAGTCTGTGGTGCGTTTGTTTCATCCCACACTTGAACCCAGGCTGGCGAAGTGGCCATCCATTCCACGTGTTATAACACGGCACTACTGACCATATGTCCCGTTACCTGAGTGCAAGGGTGCTGTTGTCGTTGTCACCGTTGAGGTGAAGGATCACTCCACGACACGTAATTGTAGAGTCTCCGAAAAGCGTTTTATCGATATGATGGTGATGGTGTTTCACTGAAGGCGCCACAACACCCACACTCCCTTTCATGTGTCTGGAAAATAATAAGGAATCGCCATCTACACCACAATAAGTACTATCACCGCCACAATTACATCCGTAACTCATCATAAATGGTCAAAACATGCCTCGGCCTGGCTACACGTCTTTGCAGCTTGTATCTCCAATATTTGTACAGTATTAACTAAACAAATATCACCAAGTCAATGACTGATCCCTACTACAAGACGTCTCCTGTAGCAGTTTGATTATTTATTGATAAAAGTTAACACCAACCAGATTTTTTATTTTGTGACACATCTCATAGTTTACCTGCGTATGGCGGAGAATACAGGTGAGTGAGGCGCAGTGGTCATGAGTACCACATGACAGCTAGAGAGATGATGCTCCACTACCTGCCTCACCATTACGCCCACCTCCTCCACTCCAGCCTCAGCGCCACCTACAAGTATCACACTCAACTGTGACGTTGCCATCAGCAGGAGACACATAGCTGACGTCCACATTGGTATTTCTGCAATGAAGAATATTGGTCTTTCATGTAACGATGAAAGAAATGGTTTATTGTTTTCCTGAGTTTATTAATTAGTTTATTTATTTACTTATCATTGAAAAAACATAGCCTTTGTATTATTTTAGAAGTCACGTTTTTCCTCCTGTTAACGTACACTTGCAAATACATTAAGTGAATGATAACTAGAATAAATCATTGTACAGTACAGGAAATCATTTATAATCCCAGGCACGACATATTTTACTTTTACTTACACAGAAACAGAATATATAAGTGTATAAGTTTTCTTTCCGTGTTATAAAAAGCTTGACTAAAAGGAATAAGGATGTAGGGCTTTGAACCTCTCCCGTAAGGTCTTTCATTCTCACCAGGCAAGAAAGAAAGGATCATATTCATTATTATCTTATTTTATTTTGTTATTTAATTCGGTTTTCTACTGCTTTTCTCACTTCCTTTTTGAACACCACCTTACAAATTATTGAAAAGGCAATGAAGATACAAATTCATCTATTTATTTGTATTTATTAAAATATTCAAATGTTTGTATACTTCCTTATTATAACAAGCTGTTTAGGTATTATACAAATCTGTGTCGTGATATTACAATGCCTCGCCGCCTGTAACATTTCTTTGAGACTTTATTTATATAATTTCAATGGAATGAGTTTGAATTGCATGTACAAGGAGTTAGGTAGTTGTTCGTTTTGTCTGCTGGGAAATACGCCTCCGCTATCTTGCAGATCCTTTTTTCGTTTAACCCGCGAGTGGCCTGGCTGGCTTCCATGACCCTCTGCAAATATTCGTTTGCCTCAAGAGAGAAGTATTCCTCCAGTACCCTTTCCGGTTGTCTACCTTTAAAGTGTTTCGACTCCAAGGAGCCCCCCGTTTGCCACCGACGCACCCAGCGGTATACAGTGGACACGCTGGCACCAGTGTAGCAAGAGATCTCTCGGGCAGACAGTCCCGCTAACCACAGCCAAATCAATCTCTTCCGAAAGGCGTGGACTATTATCTTGTTAAGGAACTGCCTCTGCATCGCTCTGGGGAAAGCGAACTGTTAACCCAATAGTCTTGCGATTTGTTTTTAATGATTTAGATTAGAAGGTAAATTTCCTGTTGATGGCTATGAAATGATGGATGGATAGGCAGATTTAGGTAAAAAAGTTAGCAAATAGAGGAACAGATTGGAAGGTAGCTAGGTAAGTTATTTTTTGTGTGAATCGTGTTTTTTCAGAATTTATTCAATACGTTTCTGCGCCACTAGAGTTCGTGCATAACATTACTACAGAGAAAATATGTTGCCTCCGACAGCTACTATTCGTGGCCTCCTTTTACTTGGATACCCATACTGGAAACTCAATAAGTATATTGCTTTAGAAGCATTTCTATAAGAGACTAATGTTTAAGACGAAAACGAGCATGGGTCAGTGTTTCCAAACACCGATTATGGTGATCAGTTAACGATAGTGTTTATTTCATGGTTAAAACATAAGATAATTTTATTGGTATATCTAATTATTAATCTATGACATATAGCAGATAGTTGGTAAATATTTAAGTGCCGAAAAAACTCGTAGGCTATGTCAAATTCTAATATTTCCGTGTTAGCTTGGATATTTTTGCTTACGTCCTCTGCTTCGAATGTTTATGCAATATCAAAACTATTACTGATGCAGTTATTTTTAGTATTAACAATAATAGTATCATAAATTTAAATATCTATTGTGCGATAAACAAAAAATCTAATAGGTTCTATAGAAAGAATACTTAACAGTGTTTCGACGTCTCCAGCGTCTGTTTAAAACATTGTTAGTGTATATCAATAAATAATATTGCTGTGAGAACCTTAATGAACTACTCTTGCTTTATCATAACTGATGAATTTCTATTGTTTCATCCTTGTCGCTTGGCTACAATCAAAGAATCCATTCTTCCCTTAGTGTTATCGCCCCGCCATCGCAAGGGAGTGTGTGTATTTTTTAAAGTTCAGAACCTTAAATGTACACTGCCAACCACCTACCTGTTTCACAATGTTGCAGCCTTTGCAGCACTTGTGTTGCTGGACTAGTACTTCCTCCCTCGACAGGCAGCTGAGTAAGTGCAGCGCCTCCGCCCTCAACCTTTATAACCAGCCTGGCAGACTCGCGGCCGATGTAATTGCATTGTGCATGGTGTGCTGTTTTTTTAATGCTTGACGACATTGCAAAGTTTGGTGATGGGCGGGATGGACACGTGAACGGCGTAATGATCACGTGTTAGTCGAGTTTCTTCTGCACTTTTATTTGTTAATTCAATAAATTCCTGCAACGGGACTCCGATGGCTCATTTACCATGATGAAATTTGTTTGATAATTATGTACTATGCGTTTCAGAAGCTGCATTACAGCATTATTAGATAATAACTATGCAACAAACTATTTTTTTTTTTAATATGGTTTAATAATAATATTTTTTTATTAAGGCACTTGTCTCTTGACTCGTAACATCAACTTCCTAGACGACAAATTGACTCCCGTGATGTTACAAGTCAAGAGACAAGTGGCTTAATTATTTATATATTCTTATTTTTTTTATATATTTTTTTAATGTTTGA
>JAPQNM010000014.1:2645473-2670473 GCA_029783475.1 Metacarcinus magister | reverse complement strand
ATATTACGAACAGTTCCTTGTCATCAAGTCTCTTGATGGTGTGTCTGTTATGGATCTAGACATATTTGACGTACATCGAGCACTCATTAAAGTTTGTGGACGCGAGCCTAAGGTCTCCTCCCAAAGGGATGGTAGTCTCCTAGTGGAGGTGTCGTCCCCGGAAGAGAGTGCTCGCCTCAGAGCGATCTCCTCTGTCCCTGGAACGCAGGTGGCGTGTACTCCACACGCTACCCTCAACCAGTGTAAGGGGGTCATCTTTTCTCGTGACGTCATGCGCTACTCAAACGAAAAGCTTCTACACGAACTGAGTGATCAGGGTGTTGTAGGAGTTGATCGTCTACAAAGAAAGTTGATGGAGTTCTTGTTCCCACCCCTACCCTCTTTCTCACTTTCGACCGACTCAAACTGCCTGAAGTTGTCAAACTGGCGTGGCTCCGCCTCCCAGTAAAAGCATACATACCGTCCCCTAGGCGATGCTATCACTGTCAGGCATTCGGACATATCAGTCGTTCCTGCCGTAGGTTACAAGATGGCCTACCAGCGGTGTGCCCGTCCTGTGGTACGACGGATCACGATGGCACGACCTGCCCTGGTCCTGTCTCCTGTTTTAACTGCCACGGACCTCACCCAGCTTACTCAAAAGACTGTGACCGCTACAGATTTGAGAGGGAAGTACTCTCCATCAGGACCACGGAGAAAATTGATTTTGCCGAGGCAAAGCGTAGAGTTCTTACTACGCATATACGTCCAGGAGTGACTTATGCAACTATGCTTTCCTCTCTTAGCAATAGACGTCAACTACGCAAAACGACTGCTACAGTGCACCAAGTGGCTGAGCCACAAAATAATTCCCACAAAAATGCTGTTGCTCCTGCTGCTCTGCCCTCTACATCTATGGAGGTGTCAGAGGAACTCACTCAGGCCCCTACTGCTACGCCATCACACCATAAGCGTAGCAGAAGTGAGGACTCCCTCGAGGAGGTGCCCCTTCCTAAGGAGGCACGATCCTCTATACCCTCTGGTGGGCCTCGAAGGCCCCCACCAGTGTCGGCTCCGGCCGTCACTTCTACCCCAGTGTCGGCTTCGGCCATCACTACCCCCCCCGGTGTTGGCTCTGACCGTCACTCCCACCCCGGTGTTGGCTCCGGCCATCCCACCCCGTTGGCCCGCCTCACTCCCACCCCGGTGTTGGCTCCGGCCATCACTCCCACCCCGGTGTTGGCTCCGGCCATCACTCCCACCCCGGTGTTGGCTCTGACCGTCACTCCCACCCCGGTGTTGGCTCTGACCGTCACTCCCACCCCGGTGTTGGCTCCGGCCATCACTCCCACCCCGGTGTTGGCTCTGACCGTCACTCCCACCCCGGTGTTGGCTCCGGCCATCACTCCCACCCCGGTGTTGGCTCCGGCCATCACTCCCACCCCGGTGTTGGCTCCGGCCATCACTCCCACCCCGGTGTTGGCTCTGACCGTCACTCCCACCCCGGTGTTGGCTCCGGCCATCACTCCCACCCCGGTGTTGGCTCCGGCCATCACTCCCACCCCGGTGTTGGCTCCGGCCATCACTCCCACCCCGGTGTTGGCTCCGGCCATCACTCCCACCCCGGTGTTGGCTCCGGCCATCACTCCCACCCCGGTGTTGGCTCCGGCCATCACTCCCACCCCGGTGTTGGCTCCGGCCGTCACTCCCACCCCGGTGTTGGCTCCGGCCGTCACTCCCACCCCGGTGTTGGCTCCGGCCATCACTCCCACCCCGGTGTTGGCTCCGGCCGTCACTCCCACCCTGGTGACGGCTCCGGCCGTCACTCCCACCCTGGTGACGGCTCTGGCCGTTACTCCCACCCCTGTGTCGGCTACGGCCGTTACTCCCGCCTTGGTGTCGGCTCCGGCCGTCACTCCTACCCCGGTGTCGGGTCACCCCATCATCACTGCTCCTGCTGCTGTGGCCACCTCACTGGCCACTGGGCTAGGAAAGACTGCAAGGCGATTGTCCACTGCCTCCACTGCTCTAGCCACTGCCATTAGGCAGGGTAAGAGCAAGAAGGATACTGGTGTTGGGAGGGTCTCCTCTAGGGGCCTCCCCACGCACCGTTAATTTTAATATTTTTAATATTTTACAGTGGAACCTTCGTGGGTTGAGAGGGAATTGGGAGGAGCTCAGTCTACTCCTGCGAAGACACCAGCCGGTCTGTGTCTGTCTGCAGGAGACTATGATTGGTTCGTCCTCCCATCCTACACCCAGGGGTTACTCTGGCTTTTACTCTCCTCATGATCGCGCGCAAGGCCATCATGGTGGAACAGCAATTTTTTTAGATAACTCACGAGGCATTGCTTTTACCTCTTTTAATATTGTCTCCCCCCTGCAGCTGGTGGCTGTCCAGCTCCACCTCAGGAAAACTTACACTGTCTGCTCTTTATACCTCCCTCCCAATTCTCCAGTAGACAGAGAGGACTTCGTTTCCCTAGTCCAGCAATTGCCTTCCCCGTTTATTGTTTTAGGAGATTTTAATGGTCGGCACACCCTGTGGGGAGATACACTTATCAACCCCAGGGGAGCAATGATTGCCACTGTGGTTGAAGCCTTAGATCTAGGTATTTTTAACACCGGTGACCATACACACTACCACATCCAGACAGACACCACCTCGGCCCTAGATTTATCATTGTGTTCTCCCGACACCCTACTTGACTTCACATGGAGCGTCACAGGAGATCTTTGTGGGAGTGACCACTACCCTATACTCCTGTCTTCTCCCGACGTCCTCCCCTTACCCCATGTCCCCCGCTGGCGGCTAGACCGCGCTGACTGGGGACTTTTTAAACAACTTGCCATAGTTGACTGCGAGGTTGATGAGTTTTTAGACATAGACAGCGCTGTCGAGTATTTTACATCTATACTCCAGCGAGCTGGTGAGCTTTCCATCCCTCAGACCACAGGGTTTACCAAGCGCCGACCGGTCCCCTGGTGGTCTGATGAGTGTAGACAGGCAGTGACAGAGCGTCGTCGAGCTTTTGGTAGGTACCGTCGACACAAAACCGAATTTTTCCGGGGACAATACAGACTGGCTAGAGCTAAGGCTCGTCGAGTCCTCAAGGATGCTCGCCGTAAGTCCCTTGCATCTTTTGTCTCCACATTGAACGTGCAGACACCTATGTCGCAGGTATTCAAGCGCGTGCGGAAGATAGCAGGAAAGTTCTCTCCAGGCCCGCCTCCGGTCCTCCATGTCAACGGGGATAAGGTATCTAACAGCCAGGCGGTAGCCAACACACTCACTGAGACTTTTTCTTTGGTGTCCAGCCGGGCCTCGAGATCTCCAGCAGTGCGTCGCCAGTTTGAGGCAGACAAGGCTCGCCAACTAGACTTTTCATCTCGTGGGGGTGAAAACTACAATGTCCCTTACTCTCCACCGGAACTGCGTTCAGCTTTATCTTCGTGTAAGGACTCTTCCCCAGGGGCAGATAACATTACATACTCAATGATCCGTCACCTAAATTCTGGATCACTGTCCTTCCTCCTAGGATTATTTAATAGGATGTGGAGTGACGGATACGTACCACCCTCCTGGAAGTCTGCTATAGTCATACCAATCCCCAAGCCTGGAAAGGACGCCTCACTCCCCCTTAGCTATCGACCCATTGCCCTTACCGTTTGCATGATTAAAGTTTTGGAGAAGATGGTTAACACTCGTCTAGTCTGGTTCCTTGAGAAGGGTGGCCATCTTTCGGCAGTACAGTGTGGTTTTCGTCGATCTCGCTCTACTTTAGACGCTCTTCTGCGATTAGAAAAAACTATCTGCCAAGCTTTTGCTTGCAGGCAGCGGGTTGTGAGCGTCTTTTTCGACCTTGAAAAGGCATACGACACCACCTGGAGGTATGGCATTCTACGAGCTCTCCATACGGTTGGACTCAGGGGTCACCTCCCTCTGTTCCTCCGGTCTTTTTTACAGGACCGTACTTTTAGGGTGAGGGTGGGCACTGCTCTTTCTAGCTCTTTTGAGCAAGAAGAAGGAGTCCCACAAGGTAGTGTCCTCAGTGTCACTCTATTCAGCGTTGCCATCAATAGCATCACCGAGTGCGTCCACCGGGACTTTCGATGCACGCTATACGCTGATGACTTTTCCCTCTCCTACGCTTCCTCTCGTCTCGATGTGGCCGAGCGACACATCCAGTTGGCTCTTGGCCGGGTCACCCGTTGGGCCGATAGTCATGGTTTTAACTTTTCCCCCACAAAGACGGTTGCTATGCTTTTCTCTCGAAGCAGAGGTGAGTTTAGGGATCCAGACCTATACCTCTATAGCAGGAGACTGCCAGTAGTTGAAACAACTCGATTCTTGGGCTTAATACTTGACAGACGCCTTACATGGTTGCCACACCTGCGGGACCTGAAAGCTGCTTGCCAGCGGCGGATGTCCCTGCTCCGTTTTCTTTCCCATGTGTCTTGGGGAGCTGACCGCACCATTCTCCTCCGTTTATATCACTGTTTCGTTCTGTCGAAGTTAGATTACGGTTCCCAAGTCTACGCTTCAGCCACATCCCCTCGCCTTCGTACTCTCGACTCTGTACATCACGGTGGAATCAGACTGGCGACGGGCGCCTTTCGGTCTTGCCCAATCCCCAGTCTACTCGTAGATGCAGGAGTGTTACCCCTCGACCTTCACCGTCAGACTCAGATGGCACGTTTGTGGTTCAGATGCCAAAGTCTCTATGGTGATCCCACTTACAGTGCTGTGACGGACACTTCACGGGATGCCACTTTCACCCAGCACCCGCACTTCCCACAGCCTTTTGGCTTTCGGGCTCGTGGCGTGATTGAAGAGTTGTCCCTTCCTCGCCCTGCCATAGCTGTCCCACGATTATTGCCTGTCCCGCCGTGGAAGCGGCTGGCAGTATCGTATTGCCGTTACATGCCGGCTAACAAGAGTGCTATGTCGGAGCATGCTGCGAGGACTTTGTTCACCGATCATGCCTCCGTACATGAGGGTTGCACGCCCATTTTTACTGACGGCTCCAAATCCGATGCAGGCGTCGGATTTGGAGCTGTCTTCCCTGATTTTACCCGGTGCGGCAGTCTACCCCCCTGTACATCAATTTTTACCGCAGAGCTGTGGGCCATTTTAGTTGCGATAAAATCTCTTTTTACCTTGAATGTTGGAGGTTTTGTTATTTTTTCAGACTCCAGAGCAGCTTTGTCAGCCCTTGAGGATTTTAATAACGCACATCCAATAGTCTCAGAAATTTTCAACTGGCTCGTACTAGCAGCCCGTCGTGGGCACAGAATTTCTTTTTGTTGGGTACCAGCCCATGTCTCTGTTAAAGGGAACGAGAAGGCAGATGAGCTAGCTAAGACTGGCGCCTCACGTCAAGTCACTACCTGCCCCGTCCCTCACAGAGACCTGTTTCCCACAATTCGAGCTGCTATTGTTGTAGTTTGGCAAGAGAGATGGAATGCCAATAGAGCTACCTCCAAGATGGGTGCAATTACCGCAAGGGCTGTGAGCCCCTGGTCTTATGCGCACGTCCGAGGCCGCTGCCGTGAGACAGCATTGGCCCGTCTACGGACGGGCCATACCCGCCTCACCCACGGTTTCCTCATGTCCCGGGGAGTTGAGCCCTATTGTGATGATTGCTTAGTTCCCCTGACTGTGCGGCACTTGCTGGTCGAGTGCCCCAGTCTGAGGGAATTGCGAGAGCAGTACCTCGCCCAGTGTCGGGGCAGAGATGGGAGTTTCTCTCTCTCTCTGGTGCTGGGGGAGGAGGCACTCTCCCCGGGACATGAAGTGTTAAAATTCCTACAGGAAAGTGGCTTTCTCCACCTCCTGTAGATTTTTTTTTCTTTTTATGTAGTATTTAAGTAGCTTTTTAATTTTTAGTGTTTTTAGTACGGTGCCAAATGACCTCGATGTTGCGGCACCATGATCTATTGTCATCAATCAATCAATCAACCCATCAAAACGTGTTATAAATAGTGTATGGTAAATAGCTAACTGAAATTATTATAGATACTGGCCCGCTTATAAATGAATAATTATGAATTTCCATCCCACACAACCAGAGCAGCAATGGAGCAGCAACGGCACCACCAAGCAGAGGGAACAGCCAAGGTGAACTGGACCAAAGTGCCTGCCTCCCCCATGACTCTCCAGGAGAAGACACAGAAGGTGTTCCCCGAAAAAAACTTCCTTGTCAAGAGTGAAGCTGAGTTGTTTTACGGAATAGCCTTGCCAGAAGGGGGAGGAAGTGGGTGAGGAAGGTGAGTCTGTCTGTGTTCTTGTTGTTGGTGATGGTACACTGCTACAAAATCTTTTATACTCATCCACCAAGCCATTTTCTTTACCCACACATTCATCCATCCCCTTCAGATATCCAAAAAGTATTTGTGGACAAGACAGAGTGCCTGGCTGCCTTAAAGAGATACCGAGGATCACGTTTCAAGGCCTTCAGAACGTATGAGGAGGCTTTAAAGTTTTCGGAGGCTCGGGTAGCAGTGATAGCTTCACATGGGGTGTCAGGGGAAGAGGGGGCTGTCACACCTCAACCCACCTTAAATGTGGAGAAACCCAGTCCATTCCGTGGCCCAAAATCACAGGACTTGGTTAAATTCAGGAAATCTATTGAAAAGGGGGATACAAATTACTTCTCTAAGGTAAGTTGCTCTATCTATTTATCTATCTATACCTGATGCCTATTCTTAAGAACGCCCCCAGGGAATGGCCACAACAGTAGAATATCCATCTACTCCTGTCTCCTTGCATGATCTTATCTTCTCATTCCCCTTTCTCGCCTTTCTTTCACGTACTCCAACACTTTCCTATTATATCAGTAGGCGTCATCTCTTCCATCTGCCATATCTCTCATACTCACATACACTGTATTGATCATAAAAGAGCTGTGTCAAATTTTTAAGTGTTGTCATTAATGGTTTCTTTGTGTGTTTGTGTTTGTGGCTTGCAGTGCATAGAAGAAAATCCTCGTTACCTGGTGAGCAGTGGTGACACACCTTCTGTGCTTCAGGAAGGTTTCCGTTATAATTCACTCCATGTGGCCTGTCGCAACAACCAGCCTGTCTTTGTGGAGAAGGTGAGAGAGAGAGAGAGAAAAAAAAATTCACCAAATGTCTTTGTTTTAGAAAGTTAAGATAGGCAAGAGAAAGAAGTGCATGTGTGTATATCATATCAGTTCAACAAATGTCTATTTTATAAACTGCAAGGTCCACCAACCCTCCACTAACATCACTTCTCCACCAACAGGTCCTCTCCATCGTCTCCCGCCCTGAGTTCTTCCAGCGGCTTTATCCTGACGATAGCTTTGAGAGTGCCACCAGACGCAGTGCCTTCCTACTTGACCTCTACCTCAACACCCCAGACAAGGGCTTTAACGAGACCCCGCTACACTTCGCTAGTAAACATGGCAGCCTTGAGTGTGTCCGGATCCTTGTGTCCTACCCAGGCTGTGATATAGCTCGCCCTAATAAGTATGAACAGACGCCAAAGGAGGTAGGTTGTGATGAGGTGTGAAGGAAGGAAACAAGCTGAGGTGTGTAGTTGGGTGAAGAAAATGTGAATGTGATTAGTTGAAGGAAAGGGTGAAGTACATGGGAGGAAGGGATAAGAATTGGGTTGTGACTCTGCCCATCTTAGTAGGTATGGGTAGTTGTTTGGTGGGGTTTGATAAGGGAGGTGCAACTGTAGCTGATTTAGGGTCGGATTAAGATAAAACAAGGTAGGGTTAATAGTTTTGCATCATATATTCTGGTATTTTTTATTTTTATGAAACTTTCTATGGAGTGGCAATTAAGTCTCTCTCTCTCCCAGATTGCAGGTAGCAGGATGAAGGTACCGTCAAAGGCAATCATTAAGGACATTTGCGAGTCTATGGGTAAGCAGTATTACGTGCCCCTGCTCAGAGATGATGACCTCTGCCTGCTGCCTCGTGTGGGGAGTCCATGGTCACCACAGCTAGACTCCCCCACCACCAGTCCCCCTAACGAATGGCTCCTCACCTCCAGTCCCCTCAGTGTCACCTCCGCCAGCCCTATCAGCCCCTCCCTCAAGGTGTGTGTTTATATTTGTTTCTGATTGTATTGTATTGTGTTTACCTGTTTATATTGACCTTTTTGTATAGATGACTGATACACTTTAGTCATATCTTTACTGGAAGCCTACACCACTTGCCTTACACTGTACTATTATTTAAAATGGAACCAGCCTAAGAATAGCAAACCAATTCAAACTTAGCTTAATAAAAAGTCTTCACTGTATATTCCTTTCTAAAAATTTTGAAGAAGGTAAAGATGATTGAAAGCAAGTGTCATTGGTTTAATTGTGAAGGTGGTCTGATACCCCATTCCACTCCAGCCTATTAAACATCACCCTACTTAACAGTTGCGTGGTATGGCAGGCCCCATGAGCTGTTCCCAAGCAGAGACCTTCCATCGTCTGTGGCGGAGTACCACTAACACTTCTACCAATGCCTCTGCCTCCACCACACCCTCTCCTGCCTATCTGGCTCGGGGTGTTCGGCCGGCCTCCCTTCGCATCACTGACCAGGAGAAGGGACTGGAGCGTGCTGGAAGGTGTGTGTATTAATTTTATTTATTTATATATTTATTTTTATCTTTTTTTTTCCTTCTTTTTATTTATTTATTTTTTTATTCATCTTTTTTTTCCTTTTTTTTCCCTGATTACCATTTCATGAATCTTGTATTGAAGATTGTGATGTAGCAATATGTAAGTGATGTAATAGTAATGAATTTGAGACATATATTATGAAACTTGGAAACAAATTAACTTACCAGGTATCAGTATTATGGTATAGTAGTAGTAGTGAGGATTGAAGAAATACGTTGTGGTATGCATTGAAAACTAGTTTTAATAATAATAATGGTGCTTGTTATCATAACAACAATAGTAATAGTGAACAGTATGGTTATCTTTGCACTGTCAGTAGTAGTAGTAGTAGTAAAACTAGTAGTAGTACATACAGTAAGGATATTAGTAGTAATAATAGTAAAGTAATGATTGCAGTAATAGTAGTTATGAAATATAGCAGTAATAGTAAATGAAGTACAGTATTCCCTTCCATATCCAGACCAATTCGGCCAAGACTGTGAGAGAAATGCTAAGGTTCTGGTTACGCAGAGCATATGCATAAAGTAATACAGAGTGTCTGATGCCAGTATCAAGAGAGATGTAAAGAAAAGAAAATGTACATTCACCTTTTGTAGCAACTTTTTGCCCTCTACAGACAAAACTGTTTATCTTATTAGAATAAATTCTGAGCTCAAAATCACAAGACCTATAACTTTGCTCTCAATGACCATTTTCATATCTCTAGCGGAAATACCATTTCTCAATCACCATGCAAATATGTCCTTATGGCCATATGAAATAGATTTTGCCTTCTCGTTCATTATAGTTGCAGAATCACAATATTTATAACTGCTTTCTATGGTCAGTTTTGTATCTATAAGGCAAATGCCAATTATTTCCCCAATCCTCCTCCACAGAGCCCTGGCAGTAGAGCAGAGCGTGGGCTGGCGAGAGTACTGGGGGTTCCTTGGCGGCTTTGTGAATCTGGCTAGTGAGGAGGGACTGGCCACCCTTGAAAAATATCTCAAGAACAAGACTCAACAGGTAGGAGAGTTTTTAAATCGTAAGGGACAGAAGTGGGGCAGGTGGGTGTAATAATAAGGCAACAGAGGAAGGTAGGAAAAATGGGTGGGTTAGTATTACGTATTAATGTATTATATTTTGTTTCTCATACATTTCTTCCTTATCTTTTCCATCTTTATTTTTTCATTCCTGTCACTTATAGATGAGGAGGGAGAAAGATGAACTTGATGCGACTGACTTGGCTGCAAGACTGAAGGAGGCTCAGGAGGAGGAAGAGGAGCTGGATTCACCTTCAGACACACAACATCAGGAGGGTGAGTGGCTGGCAGAAGGCAGTGATATTATTCATTCAGTAATGAATTAAACTTAAGCTTTATGGGTTTTTCCAATGAATTTGCAGTGTTCTATTTGCTTGAACTTATATTATGTTTGATTTCATTTGTTTTCATTGGCATAATTATAATTCTTGAGCGAATGAGAATTAGTGATGTACTTGTTCTGTTTGTATTTTCTACTTATGTGTGTGTGTATATATATATATATATATATATATATATATATATATATATATATATATATATATATATGTGTGTATGTGTGTAGAGAGAGAGAGAGAGAGTGCCATCACAAGTATTATTCCGCAGGCTTGAGTGGTCTCTCACAGCTGTCGTGGTTAAGTCAGGCATCCGGCAGCCCCCTGGCACAGCTGTGTCGGGGGCTTGAAGCACTGCGCCTCAATGCCTCCCTCTCCCCTCAGGGTGATGTTCCCACCCCTGCATGCAGGCAAGTGATGCAGAGGAAGAGGAGGAGAATTAATTGCTTGAGTTGTGATGATTAACTAATGTAATTATGATCATAATTAATGAAGTGTTAATGCCACCTCTACCACTTCCATCCTGTAGCCTGACACCTGTGCCCTCACACCAGTTTTGTGTTGTTTGAGTCATGATGAAATAATGCTGATGATTATGGTCTATATATGATTTATGAGGGGCACAGATAATTTTCTCAATACTGTTATAAGTACTGTACACATAATGCTATTTTATATGGTGTTGCTACTAATAGCTAGACTTAGTACTAGTAGCTACTTGTTATCACTATGTCAACAGTAGAATGGTAATAATGATGGATAGATTCACATTGAAGTTAATACTGTAATTTAAGTTGTGCATTGTAGTGGTAATAATTATAATGATGATGGAGTTGAGAAAGAGACTCAGCAGCAAACCTCATGAAGATTGCCTTCTTCCCCAGCAAGTTCTTGTTGTCACTGCTACAACACCCAAGCCCTGAGTGTGATGATTCCCAGATGCACAGGGAGCCAGAAGGGACGGAGGGATTGGCAGAGCAGGTGTCCTATGTGCTCAAGTCAGTGGAGGTGTCGGCTGGGAGGTTGGGTGATGCACTACGTGAAGCATCCTTTGACCTGCAGGCCAGTGTTGCTGCCAGCCTGGGCATGAACCGTACCCTGAGGGCCAAGCTGAGGTCAGAGGTAGCCTGCCTGCGGCGGGTGGTGGCCCGGGCTGGAGCTGAGTTGTCGCTGGTTGACCTAAACCTGGGGTTTGTCCACCAACTGCTGGCAGGTCAGACAGTGATGAGCCTGTGGCGCAGTGCAGCACCAGCAGACATGGCTGCCATTACCCAGGCTGTGCGTGTCGTTGTGTCTCACATGGATCTCGTGCCTCTGGACTCATCGGACGAGGAAAGCAGCGGCAGCAGCAGGCACTGTGAGGCACCACAGCGCAGCACACATGGAGACACTCAGCACTTGGCCTGTGTGCTGCGGTGCCTTAATGTGACACTGCAGGTAGTTGCCAATACCACTGATGGCATCACATCCCCTGATGTGCCACAGATAGGACAGTGCCATTGTCCCTGGGTGAGGAATGATGGTTCTCAGGTCACCATGCCTGCAAGTGCCTTAGAGAAGGACAGAGCTACAGCATATCTGCAGAAGGCACTGAAGGGAAGGCAACGTGACCCTGTAGTGCGGCACCTCTCCTTTACCGGTGAGGAAGGGGAGGAGGAAGAGGGTCATGAAGGCAAGGAAGGGTTTCTGGTAGCTGAGAGGGTAGTGACCACCCCAGGGAGCAGGGAGGATGTCCTTGAGGAACAGGACCTCGGCTGCAGGAGTCCTGACAGCTTTGTGTCTGCTGCCTCAAGCCTTGAGGGGGACATGTGCACCCCAGAGGAGGGACTCACGGTGTTCATTGGAGGGTGAGTACTGGGAGAGGCCAGGCTAGGGAAGGTGTAAGGTAGGTCAGGGCATGCCAGGGGAAGGACTCGCATGACTTTTTTTTAACTACAATACAGTATCATTCATAGATTTACTTTAGCACACGTGTGAAATTGTAATTATGTTTTGCACCTTCATATCAGCCTTCCTTCCTTCCTTTCCCTGCTCCTTATTTACACAGTTGTTCTTCCTTTGGCTGCTCCCATTACAGGTTGCCACAGAAGATCACCCGTTTCCATTTCAACCTGTCCCCTTTAACCACCTGCATGTCCTCCCTCACTGTAGCCATAAACCTCTTTTTCCTGGTAGTTCCATCCTCTGTACATGCTTTAACCATCTCAATCTCCTCTGTCACTCTGCCTCGGAACCATCCTACCTCCACTGTCCCTCTAATATACCCATTCCTAGTCCTGTCCAGCCTCGTCACTCCCAACATAAATCATACCATTTTCAACAGTGCTAATTTCAACTCAATCTCCTGTTTTTTTTGTTTTTTTTACTCTCTTATGACTGGACTTTGTTTATATGATTTCTGATTTGTATATTATATAGATTGTTACTTTACCTTTGTTTTCAATATATATAATTCTATACTCGAAATCTCTTCTTGTTTTTCAGCATGTTTTTTTTTCTTTCTTCTGATCGGAAACTTACAATTAACAGTAAATATTTCAGCCAACCAAGAAATACAATAGTTGGTGTTTTTAATGTTCTGTAGTAAGTTTCAGCCTTATAAAATGTTGTGGAAATTCCTCTTCTGCAGTACTGTTTTAACCTCAACCCCACAAATATTCAGAGTAAGAATATATCTGGTTTCTTTCTCTAGTAATGGTTCATCATCTATAAATACCCTTATTTTATTTTTTCTTTCTTTCTTTCTATATAAATTTTTTCCATTATTTTCCAGGGCTCTACTTCATCTACTTCATTCTACATCTGCTTTACCTCTTCTGCCTGGCTTTCCTCCTGCTCTACCTAGTGCTGACCTGCAGACCCCATGCTGCTCTGCTGAGCTGCTTACTGCTTCTCTGATATGTGAATTTTCTTATTTCACTTTCCTTAGTTTTTTCTTTCTTTACTTTACTAGGGGCTGGGAGGGGGGGAGGGAGGGGACATGAGTTAGATATGAAGCAGCTGGGGTAAATCTTAGGACTGTTGTGGATATAACCTTCGCTCTCATACCCATTGGCGTAACTGACCTGACGGGCAGTGATTGGGCAGAGTGTAATTCTCTTTTATAGAGGCCAAGGGGCTAAGTGAGAGGAGTGTATATGTATGTGTGCATGGGTGTGTCTTGTCTTGCCTAATCCCCTTTATGGTGATAGCATCCTGGTATATAGATATAGATTACTACTATATTATTATCATTATCATTATTATTATTATTATTGATAATGTCAATTACATATTACAGTATCATTAAAACGTCTCGGCTAATTGATCTTTTCTCTTTTTTTTTTTGTGTGTGTGTGTGTGTGTACGCGCATGAATGAGCAGTTTGGAGGCCACCAAGACAGATGTGGATGTACTGGAGGCTGTGGGTGACCGGCTGATGAATGAGCGGAAGTTCCCACACATATTCCAGTGGCAGCTGCTGGTGAAGTCCTTCTCAGAGGAGCAACGGGGAAGGTATGAACCCAGACAGGGAGTGGGAAGGAAGAAAAAAAAGAAGGGTAGAAGAGAATACTGCAGAAAGATTAATGAAGTGCGGATAAGCAGGAAGAAGAGTATGGGAGGAGGAAAAGATGTGATGAAGATAAACAAGGAGAGAGAGAAAATGGGGTGTAAGGATGTAGGTGGTAAAGTGAAGAGCACAAGGAGGGGAGGGACTAGAGAAACTACTGAGAATGAAAGACAAATAGGAAAGTAAAGAACGATAACTCTTCAGTCAGTTTTTTGTGCTTATTTTTATAATGTAATATTCCCTGCCGTATCTGGATTAATTCAACCAAGGTCATAATAGTTTTGCAGAATTTACGGATACATGGAGTAAATACATACAAAAAATAAGATGTTTGCATTCTATCACACAATAAGGAGGGTAAATAAGAAAATATGACTAAAATCTTACTTATATATATCTTTTTCTTCTTCCCATTGAGCCATGTGTCTAACATTCCTCTCCTTTCCAGTTGGGCCTCTCCCTTCTGTTGGCAAGGAAGAAAAGGAGGAGGGGAAAGAGGAAGGAAAATTGGATCTGCTCCCCCCAAGCTTCTCCTCCCCAACACCCCTCGTCGCCCACTTTACTCCCGGCCCGCTGCCTCCACCCCAAGAGTACTCTTCCGCCCACTGTCAGATTGATGCACACACATACACACACTTACAAGTCTGCAGTCATGTATGAAGAAATTCACCTAGTCATGTTGTGTATCTTACAACACACACACACACACACACACACACACACATACACATACACATACACACACATACACACACACACACACACACACACACACACACACACACACACACACACACACACACACACACACACACACACACACACACACACACACACACACACACACACACACACACACACACACAAGTGCCTTAGTATAGGTGTATTAGACTATGTATGCGTAATGCATATTTTATGTTTCCATCTATTGCATTTTGGATGGTATTTTTATACTCATGCACAAAGTAAGAATGTATGCATAGTTTATTTATACAGAGATGCATTGCCATGTATAGTATTTAAAGAGAGTATTTTATAATTGTGTGTGTATGTGTGCCTTGTCTTGGCAATCCTCTTTTAGGGGGATAACAGCCTAGTAAATATAAATAGATAGATTTTATAATATATTAACTAGTATCCTATGCATAAATGAGAGAGCACACTCAAATATATAATATTCTATTCTATTATATAGTCTTTGATGCCTCGTTCCCTCCAAGAACATCCTCAAGGGGATGACAACAGTAGAAGAGTCTCCACCTCTCCCTACCTATACAATCCATCGCTGCTTGTTCAATCCCTCTCCCTCTATCAGCAACTCTTATGCATGTACTCCTTTATCCTATCCTTCCATCTTACAACTGGCCTTCCTCTCCTCTTAGACCCTCAGTTTCACTCACATATATGTACATTTTTCACAAACTCTTCACTCTTCTTTCTCTCCATATGACTAACCACCTCAATATATTTCTTTTCACTCATTCTACTACACCACACTTCACTCCATTTCCACAAGTTTCCATGCCACACCTATCATACACGCTTTTATTGCACTCACCCTCCTATCTTGTCACATCGAATGCTCTTCTCAGATAACTAATTTCCATAGCAAACACTTTTAACTGCTGTCACCTATTTCATGTCCAAGTTGGAAGAAGACTGTTTCTTAAACCTCTCTTTACCTCCATGGTTACATTCCTTCCTCTCATAACCCTTGCAAGTGATCCTATGACACATCTGCCCCCTCCCTTATTTTTCCTTCCATCTCTTCATATTTACATAGCACTGCTCCCAAATAGTTCAACTCTTTCACTTCCTCCATTCTTTCTCCTTCTAAAACTTCATCATACCTTCCTGCTGCTAGCACACTCACCCTCTGCTTTCTTCTTTTCTGAAAATTAAGTTTTAGCTTCCTTCTCATACATACGCTATACAATGTTTGACACTATTCCTTTCCTTCCTGTCTTCTCATTCATTAAACGTTCAAAGTGACTCTTCCATACTCATTTCACCTCCTCATTTTTTCTTTCATGCATTCAATCCTTAAATCTCACATTCACACTCCCTACTCTTCTTTATCGTAACTTCCTTCCAAAACAACTTTGTATTTTCCTTAAATTTCTCACTCGCCTTTATACATACTAAACTCTCCATCCACTTTCCTTTCACTTTCTTTCATCAACTTCTTTTTCTTCCTATTCAACAACTTGTACTCAGTTCTCCTCCTCACTCTTATTTCTTCTTCCACATTCATTTGCAGCATTTTCTCATATGCTTTCCTCTTCCTTTCTATAGCTTACTTTATCTCATCTATCCATCATGCACTGCCTATTCTTTGACCCCTCAGAGCTCTTTACCAAACCATTTTGCTGCTACTCACTGTTATGTCACTGCCCCTTTGAACACCCTGAAAACCTCCTGCCTTCGCCCTCTTGAACAGTCAACATAGCTTCTCATATGTATTAAATGTTTATGTCACCATTGATATTATCTTCGTAAGGCATAAGATTATGTCTTATTATGTGATACATTTTTCCATTACGTACTATATTTATCCTTCATATTTCCTTTTACTTTCCAAAAAACAATATAAGAAATGATAGTTTGTCCTCACAGTAAGTCACCTTTTTGTCCCTCTGGTGTAAGTAATTGATTATCGGCTAATGACTTAACTTAGTTTCTTTTGAGCATTATTTATGATGTAAGAAAGGCAAAACTACTTGATTGTATTAAAAATCCTCCTTTTTTTCTCATTTCTCAAGTATCTCGCATTTTGACAATTTTCTTAGCAGCTCTTACACCTTCTCCATATCCAACGTTATGTCCTTTTTGTCCAAGCTTCAAAGTATTCACCCAAAATCCATGACAGCCTTAGTGACAGTCAGATGTTGGCTTGGTGCTAGAAACATAGGATTTTGTATAATATTAATTTACATAATTTAGAGCTTCTTATGGGTTTTTGATGCAAGGACAAAACTACTCTATTATAATACAAACTTCTTTTATTTAGTATGAGATCCAAAGATTTTTTGTTTTGTTTTTGCAATTGAAGTGCAATTTTTGGTTCAGTGTGAGTGTGTGTGTGTGAGTGAATGTGTGTGTAATTCACCATGGTCTGGAAGATCACGCGCTGGACTCATGATCGTATGTGTGTGTGTGTGTGTGTGTGTGTGTGAGAGAGAGAGAGAGAGAGAGAGAGTGTGTTTGAAGATTTAATTTGATTTTTTTCCTTCTACATAATGAGCTTATTACTGGTTCAATATTTAAGAGTTGCTTTGGTCAGGTGATGAGACTTGCCCTAATACAGGTTTGCTTAAGATGGTGTGGTCAGAAGTTATAAAAGAAATGGACTATTTTTATCTTCATGTTTCATTCCATCCCTTTGTGTAGATATATTTAATTAATGAAAATTTTGGCGATTTGTCTTTTTTGACATATTTGTGTTTATTATGTGTATGTTTGTATATATATGTAATTTTTTTTTTTTTCTCTCTCTCTCTCTCTCTCTCTCTCTCTCTCTCTCTCTCTCTCTCTCTCTCCTTAGATTATTCATGTCTCCTTCCTTCCCATTTACCACTTCTGTCGCCTCCTTCCCCTCCCCCTCCCTCACTGTACCGACTCATGGTATCTTCCTCTCACTTTTGTCCCCCTAGCAACACAACCTCCACATGAACTCTTCCTTTCCTAAGAGGGAGGAGGAAATTTTCTCCTCCCTTCCCTATCTCTTCCTTTATCACTCCTTTCCTCACCTCTCCCCTTCATTCCTCTCTTTATCTCGTGTTCCTTATATTTTCATTGTCCTTGTCTTCCCATCCCTTCCCGTCCTTCACTATCCCTATAGTACATGGTCAAGGAAAGAGAGTGTATGTGTTGCTGTTTAGGTTTTGTGCTGAGAGGGACGACGACGAATATCTCTCTCTCTCTCTCTCTCTCTCTCTCTCTCTCTCTCTCTCTCTCTCTCTCTCTCTCTCTCTCTCTCTCTCTCTCTCTCTCTCTCTCTCTCACTCTCTCTCTCTCTCTCTCTCTCTCTCTCTCTCTCTCTCTCTCTCTCTCTCTCTCTCTCTCTCTCTCTCTCTCTCTCTCTCTCTCTCTCTCTCTCTCTCTCTCTCTCTCTCTCTCTCATACTTTTTCTTTCAACTAAATAGGAAGCCGTAATGATAATGATTGTTATTGATTCTAAATTATGCTTGAGGTGAGGCATTAAAGCAACACTTAAGTTATATTGCATCAGATGACGAGGGCGAAAAAAACGATGATATCAGTATTTTTTTAGTTATTTTATCATCTGAGAGTAACACAAGCACCGATGAATTACTCCGGATTTTTTTTTTCTTTCTTTTTAAGACGAGTATATTTTCCACACTCCACATAAGGGTCTTGTTTCACACTTACTGAATTTTACTCAGTAGAATAACCGCAACACGTGCAGTAACAGCAGCACGTGCACCACCGCGTGTCATTGACGAGGATTTAAGTGTTGTAATAGTATTTCTCAAGTGTTTCTAAAATAGATGATAAGTTTTATCTGTTCATAAGTGCATTATTGAAGCACACCGGCCAACCCAATTATGTTATAAGTACATAATGATACGTGAACTAAAGCGAAATCTAAAAGAGTAGTCAATGTCGTGCAATATTGGTAAAAAGAAGCAAAAATCTCTCCTGTTACATCCGAGGTTATGACTATATATATATATATATATATATATATATATATATATATATATATATATATATAATAGTAGTAGTAGTAGTTATAGAAGTAGTAGTAGTAGTACTAGTACTAGTAGTAGTAGTAGTAGTAGTACTAGTACTAGTAGTAGTAGTAGTACATGATAAAGATTTTGACTTTCCTTCTCTCAGAACATTGGACATAAGCCACCAAATTGAAAATCATTGATTAATTGATTTTGGATGTCATTAACGTGACATTGATGTTGCGAAAACCTTATCATAGTAATAGTAGTAGTAGTAGTCGGTGTCTTAGTGGTCCCTTGCACATACTTAAATCTCAACAATGACGTTTTGTGTACTTAGATGATCATTTTGATGGCTTGACAAAATTAGCATCTCGTGCAATGTAGCGAAAAATACTTGTTGACTTCAGCACGGAGTTATTTATTACTCTATGGTGCAGAAAACCTAGAGAGGCACTTCACGTGACTATACGAAAGCGAATCAGAATAACAGGTAACATGAAATTAAGAGAAATCCAGGTAAACACTATGAAAAAAATATATATAAAACGGATGTAAACTTGATAACTTGGTGGTATCTGATAACACTTTCTCAGCCATTGACATAGCATCGAAGAAGACTATAAGGTATTAGATATCTCATAGCTATGCTGTTTTATCTTTCTTTACGCATGTGCAGAAGGATCCACTACCATTATAGTCTCAGCCATCATTGTATTGTGAGCCATCGCAAGGGTAGGATGTGCGCACAGTCTCTCCCACATTATTTTATATCCTGCTGCCGGTTTTCTTTACAGACAAACAAAACCTTGAACAAACCACTGACACCAACACAAGGTAAGACCAGCATGCCTTAGATAACCCTTAAACCCCTTGCATAATACTGTTACATGAGATTATTATGAATGTGATGACTTCCCATATGATGAGGTGGTGATGGTGTCATATGTGTGGCATATACATAAGTAACAGAGTAATTGTGATGGTATAATCGGGTTAAATATGGAGTCCAAGCTGGTGTTAATAGGTAGGAAGGTCGAGGGTGACATGTCGTTGCGTATGGTGAGAGTAATAGTGTGGTGACTGTGGTGGTGATGGTGACCCCGCAACATATATCGATTTAAGGCGATGGCTGAACCGGTTTTCCCTTTTTTTTTTTTATTGAAGGTAAGATTCAGGTGAATTTGAGGTTCAGGAAACATGACCATCCTACTTTGTGTACGAAAATATGTTTACTATTCTTGAGTGTGATTTAAGATGTATTTTGTGGCTGAAAGATTGACTTTTTTTAGGGTTGTGTGTGTTGATGATGGTGCGTGCGTGTCTGTGTGTGCATTATTGAGCTAGTGAGTTTGTGTAGTTGTGGGAGGTTTAAAGGTCAAGACAGGTCAAAGTGAGATATCCCCTTGATGTGGTGTGGTCGTATTATTGTGGTGGTGGTGTGGGTGGTATTATTGGCCATCGTTATCTTACTTACAACTGTCATTATCTGTGTGACAGGCTGTTTTGTGGTCAATTAATCTTTACTATCTGTCCTAATTTTTTCTTGTTTAATCTCTTCCATCGCATCTCAAGTGTAATTTTTAGTCTTTACTTCACTTTGTTATCTCTTGTCTTCAATGTCCTTTTACTTATTTTTTCTCTCCTTTGAACTTTATTTTATATCTTCCATTCTCATCAAGTCTCTCCTTGCTTTTCTCATTTACTGTTTTTATTCTTTGCTGTTTTATTTATTTATTTATTTATATATATATATTTTTTTTACTCCTCCAATAGAACACACTTCCATTATGTGTATGCATGACAATAGAGATAATTACTTGATTACTTGTACGTATATTAAACACAGAGATAGATGGAGATGGTGAGATAAGGTTGTTACAGTGCAATGACTCGTGGATATAGTTTAGTGAGGCTTGGACTTGTGGACTTGTAATGGGTGTAATTGTTAGTCCAGTACTTGATTACATAAAGAGTAGGTGTTAATGTCATCTTTCTTACAATGTTTTCCACCCTTCAGTTTCTTTGGTGTGGTAATAATTGAACACCATATACGTGTTTGGGTTAGTGCTTGGTTACATGCTGAAAAAACACATTTAGTTAATATATGTTGCTTTATTCGTCGCTTTTTTGTCATAGTTTTATCCAATAATTTCAAGTTTACATCTGTCTGACAGGCTAGAGAATACAATTTGATCAATAATACTTATTTAGCTTTTATGAAGTAGGAAAATATTCAGCCAGAGAGCTAGATAAAGACCAGGCACCTGAAAAGACATTATTTTTGTTCTCTCTACATGAAAGGAGACTAGCCAAAGCAGACAAAAGAAAACATTAAGCAAGAGAGAAAGAACGCCCACTAATTTAACTTCCTAAAATGATATCTTGAGAATTCATGTATCGTATGACTGGTCTAGTTATCGTTGGGTATATTGGTATTTATCATAGGTGGGGATGATATATGGGGTATGTTTTAATATCTACACTCGTGTGGTCTTGTTCCCGTATCTACATTTATCCAGTTTTACCTTCATTTAGTGTTGTTAGTTGCATTTCTTTTAATCTTCTTACATATGTTGTCTTCCAAGTCTGGCACCATCTAATTGCTATTCTCTATTTCCTATTTATTACCTATTTTTCTTATAAAAATAGGTTTTGTCTTTCCTCTTGATTCATACTCTCTTTGATAAACAATGTATAGTTTTCACAATGAATGTCCTCGCTAAGATCTCTGTTGTAGTGTGTCTTTAGTCTAACTTAACTGGTCTTGCTCCTTCAATGTATGGACCTAACTTCATGACTTCCTGTTCTTCCTTTCCAAGTTTACTTTCTTCATCCTTATCAATAAGCTTTTTTTAGTATTTCCGGTATGTTCTTTGTTTCTTCTCCATCTCTTTATTATCAAACGTATAATTGCTTTCAACCCATTTTTTATCACTGCTGCATCTCTGACTATGTTTTCCTTTTGTCATGATTACTTTAATTAGCTACATTCTTTTCCTAATTCTCTTTGCGTTCAGTTTTTTGTTCAAATTTTTCCTTGAAGCTCTTTTTATCTTTGTCTATTTGTAGTGTGTGTGTTTGTGTGCATGTGTGTGTGCTTCCCTTCATAATCTTTCTAACATTTGCAAGTTGATGTTAGATAGTCAAGTGTAGAGTGAGGTTGTGGTTATCTGTACCTCATCTCATTCATGTACTTTATAGATAGGATAAAGAAAGGTTATCACTCTTAAACTCTTATTTGATAACTATTACCTGTATTGGTCATTGTTAGCTAACCTGACCTTAAGAATCATATTGTTCTTAATTTGGTTTCACTATTATTATTATATATTTATTTTTTTACATACTGCTGGTCATCTCTCAAACATATGCAGGCTTTTCTCATATTTCCAAAGTGTGTGGTGTCAGTAATTATTCACATCATGATACTGAGCTAGTTATTTGTATACTTTTTAGAATATATCAAGATTACACATACATTATGCTGACCTGTTTTGAGTACGTTTTCACCCACTTGTGTGCTATTTAAGTTGTTTTGTTATTTATGAATCAACAATGCAAATTAGACATAGTGTTATGAATCTTTATTTCTGGGTTAGCAGCACTAATACAAATCAAACTTTGGTGCTGAAAGGCCGTTGTGTGTGTGTGTGTGTGTGTGTGTGTGTGTGTGTGTGTGTGTGTGTGTGTGTGTGTGTGGATTGATAGAAGAAAAGCTGGTGTGTTGCCGAGTGTTGTTAGTGCAGCAGGCTCAGCACCACTACCACTTGTGTGCTGACTGCTTGTGTTTCTCCTCCACACACATTCTCTCTCTCTCTCTCTCTCTCTCTCTCTCTCTCTCTCTCTCTCTCTCTCTCTCTCTCTCTCTCTCTCTTGAATATCTTATCTTCACCTCATACCTATTTTATTCTGTTTGTTTCCATTCATCAAAATTATTCTCGTTGGCTGTCATAACACATACATTAAAATCTGAACCATGTGGACTGCTGTAGGTTTTTGAGGAGACAAACTATCTCCTTCAGCTTCTTTCTTATAGCAGAATTGGTCTTCGAAAAGCATGACACTCAACTTGATAATCAGATCAGGGAAACAGTAACAGCAGAAGGAATCCATTTATGCTGCGTTTGTGTCTTGCAATGACCAAACCTCAAAATCCAGGTAGCACGGCACAACCCGACAAAACATTGATGCGGTTCAGCCAGTGAGTTATTCGAGGAATCGGCGTAAAATTCACAAAACGTCTCAGAGTGAAAAATGTGGCGTGTTGTTGAGGAGGAATAGAGTGAGTACTGAACTACAACAGTCATCAAGGAAGGTGTAAAAATTTAGAGACTGGTTATTGCAGGTTTGATTGCTTTAATGACAAATTGGCAGAGTCCCTGTAAAGTTTAGGAGACCATTAATCACCCTAAATAGTCCACACTTTCAGAGGTAGATTATGAGGTGATGTAGATATGTGTTGTCCCATTTTTTTTTTAAGTGAGCTGATTTTATACCTGATACCAAATTAAAATTAAAATGTGTTCGAATCATCTAGTTTTTGAATTATTTGCAATTTGTTGTCATCCTTTCAAGCCTTTCTGATTTTTTTTACATTGGTATCTTGGTATTAAATTCTTATATTGCTATCATATTTTCATACTTCCCTTAGACTTATGTAATGGAGCTCTACAAAGTAAAATACTGTACAATGCACACACTATATGTAAACCATGCATGGACTTGTACATTTTCACTATGGTTTGGTTAATAAGAAAACACTCACTTTTTATAAACAGACTATATGAGGTGGTTAGAATTTATGTTACCGCTGGGTAAAGCCAGAGGTCTGGAACTTATACCACATTAAGGAATTATAATTACATAATAATTCACAAACAACAAACACTATAGAGTCATAAGTTGTTTTTACCATGGCTGAATTATGTAAATCATGGAGGGCAGAATTTGCATTGTTTAGAAAAATATTACCATGCAATTGTTTCTTTTTTTAAGCATTGGTTGAAAAACAGTGTAGGTCAAGCTAACATCCTCGTACATCCATCTACTATCATCCATCCGCTACACTTCTCTTCTGAAAGAAAAGGAAATAAAGTTAATTTCATAGAATTATAAAAATTTCGGTGACAGAATTGAATCATCTTGTGGCCTCTGAAATGTTGTATATTCTATACAGCATTTCTGACCACTCATTTTCATATTATATATTACTAATGGTTACATCAAGGTCTTATTCTTGCTTAACATTATCGAGCTCTTGATCCCGCATTTATTAATTTAAAATTTTGTCATCAATATGCATAAGCTTACATTTATCTGTACTGAAAAACATTAACCATTTCTCCAATCTATTTGTTTATTTAGGTCCTAAATTTTATTGCAATCTTCAGAGCATATTAATTTACCATAGGAAATGTAAGAGAGCAATCAAGCAAGGGAGGGAGACTGTAAATTCAGAACAGAGGGAGACAGCTATGAAGGGAGCGTAGTAGAAGGAATAAAAATAGGACAACCTTGAGTTAGGGAAGGAGAAGCAAGCGAGAAAGATGGATAGAGTAATGTAAGAGGAGGAAAAGAAGAAAAAAGAAAGTCAGAACATGCAAAGGGAGTGTAAGGAGATACAAGCAAAGAAGAAAATAAAGAAAAGACCAGAAACAAACAGAGGAAAGTTGAGGTGTGTGCAATTCAGCATCAGTAAACACACCTATTTTTACAAGCAAAGCGCAAGAGAGGAAGGAGGATAAGGAAAAACAAACTTCATCTCTTTTCAAAACCCCAACCAACAATAGAGGTCAGAGGTGTTGGTATTGCTTCTAGTTGACTGGCTTTTATCTGAGTGACCTCCTCCACTTGTTGCATAACAATTGTAGTGGATGATGGAGAAGTCATAGTGGTAGTGGAGGAGTATGGTGGTGAAATAGACAGATCGTATCAAATTTGGTTGTGGTGTGGTAGTAGTAGTAGTAGCAGTGGTGTGGTGGTGATGGTGATGGTGGAGAGAAGGGCTAACAGTATTGGTGATGAGAGGGATGGTGCTGGTGATAATAGTGGTAGTAAGAAAGATAATGGTGGTGGTGGTGGTAGTGGTGATAATGGCGTGGTGGTGATGTTAGTGGTGATAATGGTGGTAGTAAGAAAGATAATGGTGGTGGTGGTGGTAGTGGTGATAATGGTGTGGTGGTGGTAGTGGTAGTAAGAAAGATAATGATGGTGGTGGTGATCTGCATCTCATTCACATGCTTTGTGATGATTATGTTTGCAGATGTGTGTGAGAGAGAGAGAGAGAGAGAGAGAGAGAGAGAGAGAGAGAGAGAGAGAGAGACAGACAGACAGACAGAGACAGAGACAGACATAACAATTAGACATCTACAACTTATCTACACAAGTACTACACCATTGACTTAGGCCTCTCTTCCCTCCCAACGCCCCCCCCTCCCCCCCCACCTTACTAAGCCTATATATGTCTGATAAGCCAGTGAAGTACTCTACATGGTCCTTGTATTACCTACCTGTTGTGTGTTATTGTGAGAATAACAACTGCATATTCTACTTTGCTGTGATTTGTAGTGGTGGTGGTGGTGGTGGTGGTGGTGGTGGTGGTGATATGGTGTTGCTGGTTTGGTTCTTCTTCTTCTTCTTCTTCTTCTTCTTCTTCTTCTTCTTCTTCTTCTTCTTCTTCTTCACACTCGTTTTCTTCATTATGTAAAAAATGTATTGTATGGTAATGCTGATTGTCATTATATTTCTCTCCTCTTTTCTTCTCTGCT
>JAPQNM010000014.1:2587973-2637973 GCA_029783475.1 Metacarcinus magister | reverse complement strand
AGAGAGAATTACATAAAATTACATAGAGAATCAGACCAGACAGACCCTACAGTTCACACTAGTTGGTCTGTCCTTAACCGAAAGAGAGAGAGAGAGAGAGAGAGAGAGAGAGAGAGAGAGAGAGAGAGAGAGAGAGAGAGAGAGAGAGAGAGATAGAGAGAGAGAGAGAGAGAGAGAGAGAGAGAGAGAGAGAGAGAGAGAGATGACACGTGTATCCTCTCTGCAACTCATTGGAAGTATCCCTTAGCAACAAGTAAAGGAAGAGGAGGAGGAGGAGGAGGAGGAGGAAGTCGTGAAGGATAGTGGACAAGGGATAAAGAGTAACTTAACGATGAAATAAAGATGAATAGAAGAAGAAAAAAGCTAGGAACAAAAATAGAATGCGAGAAGGGATATGAGCGGTTACATAAGGGAAATGAACAAGGATGGGCATAGAGTAACACCAGAAGTAGGAGGAAGACAACCAAGAAGAGTAAAGTAAGAAGACTGAGAAGACAACAGTAATATGGTGATAGAGATTTCCATATAACAACTAATATACGAACGCGAAGAACATAATGATATAGAACCAAAAATATATAACAGTAAGCGAGGAAAAGACAATATTAAGATGAGAGTTTTAAGGATGGAGAAAACTTATGGTAAACCAGACGAGACATCAACATAATTATCAATAGGTCATGAACTGCGACGTAACAGCCCTCTGCCCTCCCCGTCCTTGCTTTTCATCTCAACACACCACCACCACCTCATGGGGACAGCAGTGTCTCCATGACTACGGCCGACACTCACTGTGGCCTCACCAAGGCAAGGCAGCGGGGCCACCTGATACTCATGGCCCCTGAGGCTACAACCCAGTTAGTTAGCAGCCTCTCCGTTTATCTGCCACTGAGGAGGTGAAGAAAGAACAGGACTAGGAGCATAGAACATGAAGAAAGGTGATGAAGAGGAGGAGGTAATAGTAGGAAGTTTGTTAAGCAATATGAGTAGAAACGAAGCAACATACGAAAAATAGGTGGGAGGGAAGGAAAATATCAAAAATAGGAACAATAAGGAGAGGGAGGATAGACAGATGTATGGACACTAAGATGAGATTAAACAATTGAGAAGAAATCAAATTGTATGTTAGATAAAAAGACGAGTAGGAAAGGAAAGCTGAGCTAGGAGAATGCTGCGTGGTGTTGCGTGTTGACATAGACGATTGGAGAGGCTGGGTTGAGCTGGCTAGCTGGCTGGCTAGGATGGTGGCGCCTGTCCCGCACCCATCATGTCTCCATCTAATTTTCTACGAACTCAAGCTTGCAGCGGGACAGAGACGAGGCGCATACTCATACATCAGGGCATTGGCACCCCCTCGCTCCCTCCGTTATTGTGCAAGCGTGTGGCGGTGGTTTGCCATGCGAATAATGTGTGGTATGGTTGAGAGAGAGAGAGAGAGAGAGAGTGGCCCGATGCCAACATTACACATACAGGCTCCTCAGTCTTCCCCGCCCACCACCGTCACCATCTCCTCCTCCACCCGAGACATTCATCAAATCATCATCATCATCATTATCAATATTAGAGCGTCAGTGTATTGTACATGTGCGCATTTATCTTGTGTTGCACCTCTGCGTTGCTGACTGCATCTCAAAGGTCTGATTTTGATTACCGTCTGCAAAATGACGATATGCTATATGCAGCAAGATTGCTTGACAAATATTAGTTTGTGTGTGTGTGTGTGTGTGTATGTGTGTGTGTGTGTGTGTGTGTGGAAGGCAAGGGAAGGTGGCAGCAGAGGAGAAACCAAGCTCTCGCTTTAAAGATGCGAGTTAAGCTTTGTGAATTTCTTAAAACCCTTGTAGTGAAGTGTGTTTGTGGTTAGCTTTGATGTAGGATTATCTGCCTTATGTGCTTTTTGTCAGTCCTCGGGGTTGGCTTGCACTTGTCAGGCTGAAGAAAGATCAACATGATGCTATACTTTTTTTTTTCAGCAGAATGCTTGTACGTAAAATGCAACGTTGCCTTTACTTCGCTCGACTACGATAAGTACGATTCTTGCCTGTGATGTGTGTTTTAGTCGAGGTTATGCAATACGTGTAGGGGATTTCTATTTTTAATCCAACGTTTCCTGTCTGGAGCCACTTTCTTTTCGCGTGTTATCACTAAATGAAAGACGTATAGTTATCAGTACGTACATTGGTAGGCATGATAAACAAAAAAGACTCAGGCGTATCTATATCCTAGCTTAACATGTATAGTTATGTATTTTATCCCGGACTTCATGAGATCCTGCTTACTCCTATGCATTCGTACTCTATGCACTCATTACATCACGAACTGGGGATAGCTAGCGTTTCATGGTGGTGCATGCAAGACACCACCATGTTTTGTGATGCTTTCCTTCCCCCTCCCTCGCGCACACACAGACCACCCTTATACTTACTATTGCAGTTCTACGTCTTAGTATCATCACCCCGTGACTCACCATAATGACTGCTTTGCTCCTGTGTCGGCTCAGGAAATGCTCGCCTCTTGTCTAACTAACGCTCGTGTGGTGAGATATTCTGAGCTCAAGGATCACGAACATAGCTAGACTTGCCTTGCGCCGTCTTCTTCCCCTCTGAATTGTTCAATCTTATCCCCTCAATTGTCTGTCGTCTTACCTTTCAATTTTCCTATTACTTCTCTTTTCCTCTTCTCTTATTCTTTCTTCTCCATTTATCTCTTCTCTTTACTTTCCTATCCCATATTTTCTGTCCTTGTAATTTCATTCTCCTTTTTTTCTACTTCTCCCTTCTTTCCGTCCTTCTTTCCTTCCTTTCCCTCCTTTCCCTCCTATTTTCCTTTCTTTACCTCCTCCCTTCTTTATCCCATGATCCTCTGTGTCTAATAACAAACTGCTGACTTCCCTGCCAGCTCAGTAACTTAGAGGAAATTCATCCCATCCTTCCCTCTCCCTTTGCCTTGCTTCTGCTCAGCTATTGGGTTAAGGTTGCCTGTTAGGAAGGACAAGGGTGGAATGGTGAAAGGAAAGCTAGGTTAGGTACTACTTATGGTGGTGATGAAGCTTTAGAAGTGTGTGTTGGGTATCTCTCTCTCTCTCTCTCTCTCTCTCTCTCTCTCTCTCTCTCTCTCTCTCTCTCTCTCTCTCTCTCTCTCTCTCTCTCTCTCTCTCATTTGCTTATACTCTACTTACGGGATGACTCAAGAATCAAGTTGGTTTCTGGTTTGCACCCACCCAGTCCTGCTTCTACTGGTTACAAACCTAAAAAGTTTTCGGCAGTGTTGGTAAAAAATACAGTGGCATTCTTGACATTAGAACTGACATCTTCCTTATGCTGCATTTTAAAAATTTATTTATTTTATTTTTTTAACCCTTCAAGAAGTGGTCAGATTGCCACGTATTTTTATATAGGTATATGCCATCCTGTTATTGTTAATTTTTATGAGTCTTATCATAATCAAATCCATAGGCTATAGTTGCTATAAATATCAGTTATGTTGTTTATGGGGAAAAAACTAAATTAAATGCATAACTTGGCTTTGAAATTTGTTTGAGTTATTTAGCCATTTAAATAGTTTTTATTTTTGATTATGCAAGGACAATCCCATAAGTTGATCTCACGATTGTTATTTTGAGCCAACCATGCATTTTCATTGTTGTAATATTAACATGAAACCTTAATGTCATCCAGTAATTCTCACACTTGTCATTGCCATACTAGGTTGGCTATTTTTTGTTGCAAGATTAACCTGGAATTTGACCCCACAAGACTAGCCAACATCAGCTACATTAGTGTATTTTTATTATCATGTTGCTGCTATTTGGGAAGAGGAATAACCTAGACCAGTTATGTAACTAAACAGCTGCACAAAAACCAGATACAGGTTTCCATGTGGAAATAAAACCAACCAATGATTTTAATCTTACCCAATGGGATATGCAACACCAGCTATATTGACATTTTGTTTTTCCTTTGCAGTTTTCCTGTGAGACTGAAGGTTGTATGGAGAAAAGGCCCTTGGGAATACAATGGGGAAAGTCAACAGAGGGTCCCTCATGTCCACGAGACGACGGCTAGTGAAGGGTGAGTGACCGAGGGAGGGTGTGTCTGTGTACCAGGGTGTATGTCTTTGTGCCTGTGTGTGTTTTACTGCCTTGTAAAGTTAAAAGTAAACTTTGTGTTGTCATTTATAACTGTCTATACCACTAGATCCTTACCCAACCTCCTCTTCCTCTTCTTAATCTCCTTAGTCTTCTTTTCTAGCATCACACACTTTTGTTTTAGCGAATGGAAAAATCAGTGGTGTTGTTTTTTTCTGTTTCATGAGATGGGGTGTTGAGTGTGTATTTGGCTGTCTTATTTTTTCCATTACACCTGTTAATGTGAATCTGTTTTTGTCACAGTAAGAGTTGGTCATGTTTAATTGTCACTGGGTAAGGAGTTAAAAACTTAGGTTTCCATTTCTTCAATTTTTCATACATGCAATAACCAATTGAAGGCATAAGGATACATACAAATTACAAACCATATCTTTGGTGGCTTAACTGTGGTGTTAAGGGGAACAGGAAGAATATTAATGAAAAACTCCACATATAGGTACAATAACGATTCAGCAACTGGGGGGGGGGAATGAAACAAGATATATCAGCAAATCCCTTATATGGTTGACATTTCCTTTGAGTTGGGAGGTATGTGGTGCATGTTGTTAGGCCATGGTAGATCAGTGCACATCATGACACCAGAACATAAGGGAATTACAATGGATTGGCCTTAAGCTGAGTGACTTTCATTTGGGGTATATCCTTATAGTCTTGGGATAAACTTTTGTTATTGTGGTTTGCAGAATTGCCAGAGAGAGAGAGAGAGAGAGAGAGATATTTCCTTCTTTCATCATGTATGGAGCACAACTTATGTTTTTGTGTTTAAATTAAACAATTCCTTCTTCGTAGGTTGATGGCAAATAGTTATTTACCCTAGGATATCAAGGGCTTTAAACCTAAAAGAATCAAAACTGTATATGGAATACTTATGATTTTTTTTAAGAGGAAGTAAAGTTCTTTACATAGTTTAGTTTGCAATTTTAAAAAATTTATTTATTTATTTATTTATTTTTTTTTTTGTACACTGACTGCCATTAAGACACTAATCAGCCTAATAATTTAGTATAAAGGGAGTGGAATATGGGATGAAATCACAAGAATTAAAATTTTGCAAAACGTAAATGATGAATGTACAGAAAGGGATAGATAGATAGACTTGTGACTAGGCCATTTCATCTTGTGTCTGTTAGGTTAGTTGGGTGGTGTTTAGGCCTTGGTTCTCATTTATGTCAGGGCATTCTGTGGAAAACCTGGCAGCTGTTGATCCTTTCAGTGGACGGGTTAGTAATTGAGTATCTGGGGAGGGTAAAGAGTGGGTGCTGAGTGCTGAGTAGTGTTGCAGGGTGAGGGGTCATCATCCTTCTCGGGTTCAAAGTTCAAGGAGTTGTCATGGCAAGGCATGGCTCTATGTATGCCTCTTAAGTATACACTCCTGTGAGAGAGATCTTCCAGGGGGTCTAGGATAACAGAGATATACAGGTAGATTGAGAGATAGATAAGAAATGTGTGGTAGTTGTAAACATATTGTTAGTTGGTGAGTGGCACTAGGAGTAAAAGAAGGATGGTGTATCATATATATTAGTATCATGTTTATACCATAAGGTGAGTTTGACAATGAATAAACCTACTATGTGTGTGTAGTGTTGTTCAATATTGTGTGATTATGTAACATGTGACTTACCCTGATAGGCCTCTCTTACACCTCTAAGCCTTGTGAGGATGGCATTATATACTACCAGACATTTAGCGTGTGTCAATTTCTGATTGAAATTATGTTGTGTCTGTTTTCTATTGTGCCATAATTTCATGTGGTTTCTTCAGCAGAATCTATAATTTTTTCCTCATTTCCAAACTTGAATTTAATTGATTATTATGCCTCATCCTATCTATATATTTTTTCAAACATTAACAGGCTTAAATGTATCACATGTCAGAGTATGTAATTTTCAACTCTTCATTTCAGTCTATTACATTTCACTTATCAATACAAAATAATTTTCCTCCTCACTTCCCCTTTTCCTCTGTTTCCTTGGTTCAGCATCAGGCTCAGGGGGCAATAGGTCTCATGCTGCATCCACCGCCAAGGGAAATCTGCCACTACCACCCCCACCACCATCACAATCACTAGTATTGGATGAGGACTCAGGCTTTGGAGGTGACCAGTCCCTCGACTCAGAGTCATCATTGCTATCAACCCCAAACGTTGCTGGTCCTGGGGTGGTGCTGCCGTCCCTTGCAATGGTGCCCCAGGCGGTGAGTCTTAAACACCAGCCAAGCCTTGCTGCTCCACATCTCACGTCTTTATTCATTTGTTTCCTGTTTTTTGTGCTGTTCACTTACTGACTAAGATCTTCTCTCCCATGAGTTGCAGGTGTTAACAAGACAGGCTTAGTGGCCTCCTGGGGTGTTGGGAGAATGATGACTGGAGAGAGAGAGGGAGAGGGGGAGAGAGAGAGAGAGAGAGAGAGAGAGAGAGAGAGAGAGAGAGAGAGAGAGAGAGAGAGAGAGAGAGAGAGAGAGAGAGAGAGAGAGAAAGAGAGAGAGAGAGAGAGAGAGAGTGAGAGAGAGAGAGAGAGATTCACATAAGCTCAAAATTCAGAATTTCTGTTCTGCTTCTTTCTGATTACTGGTGTTCTGTTAGTTAAAAGTTCCATCCTGTGACATGGGTAGTAATGTCTGCAGCCCTTGTTAATTTCTTGGGAAGCCAGTTTTTCTGTGCACACAAGGGATTCAAAATGTCAGCTTTGCCCATAATACTTGGCAGGAAGCGTGATAACCCTATGAGTGCTCTGCTGATTCATTTGAGAGCCACTGTTATTGGCCCAGTGAACGTTGCTTTGAGGCGAATGTTGTCAGTGGTAGCATGTAAGCACGAGGTCCTGAGCACATTTATTTGCACAGCTTACTCGGTTCTCTGAGACCCTGCAAGACCGAGAAGCGAGCATTATGCTGGTAAGTATTGTAACCTGGGTTGGATGGAAGGAGACTCACCTGTCCCTGTGTTTCCTCACCACCACACTCCGTGGTGTTGTCTGACCCTGGTGTCCTGTTTGGGTTGTGTCTTACAGAAACTGTTGCTAGTCAGTTTGTTGCAAGGTGCTGGGGGCCTGCCAGGGTCGGGGACCAGCCAGAATGCCTCAGCAAATGTTGCGGTTGGGGCTTCTCCCCCCACAACGCAAGCTAGTGTCAGTAATGGCACCAACCAAACAGGGAACACCCATGGTGCAGTGATGTCCAGAGGTGCAGAAAAGGAGAGTCAGGCCTCCCACAGTGTACGGCCCTTGCTGGCTGCTGCTCCCATTGAGTTACCAGCAGCCAGCACCAGCTCTCCCTCCAACTACCCCACTGAGCCTGTGGCACTTGGGAGTGCAGGCCATAAGGTAGGCACCATTACATGCAACCCTCCTCATGCCTCCATCCTCAGCAGGGCCCTTCCAGGGAGACCCTCCTTCCTGCAGGGGGGCCTCCTGCCTCCAGGGGCTCCATGCCAGGCAGACTCTGCCCAGACCTCTGACTCCTGTTGCCACACTCACACAATTGGCTTTAATTCCAAATTGGCAAAGAGGGCCCATGGGAGGTCTGAGCCTCACCCTCACAGAACTCTTAGCCACAAGTTCTTGCTCACTTCATATCCGAAGAGTTAAAGCCTCCATGGAAGCTTGATGAATAAAGTAGAGAGTAACATCCAGAGTGTAGTAGTCACACTGAGTCTGGCCTCAGTTGCATGTGTGCACCTCAGTTCACCTTTGGTTTGTGTTGCCCAACTCAGACTAACCAATAGTTTTTCTTCTGATTATTATCCACTTGTTTTTATGGAATGTAAAACAAATTTTCACATTCCTTAATTTTTTTCAAGCTCCAAGGCTGATAGAAGATATATAAGTAAAATTTAATATAATATGTCTCTGAGAAACTCGAGGCTAAGATAACTGGTTGTATATGTCAAAAGTCATTGTCTCAACCATAGAATCTACCTCTCAGGATGAGGTTTCCTTGGACTAACACCAGAACTTTTTGGTGGATGAATTTCACATCGGCTGGGTATTTAGTGTACCTTGAAAACTTAAAGTAAATATGAAATCTCATATTTATTTTTTTACAGCAACTCAACTTAGTGTTGATCAATTAGTATGTACCCCATTAATGTTTCCTCTCATGGTAACATTGGTATAGCAAGATTTCATGTATAGTTAGCATATATACAACAAAAACTTGTTAAGCTTCTCCACATTTGTAAAAAACAGATGGCTATCAAGTTTCAGGATTGCAGTCAGCAAAAGAACACAAAATTGCTAGCCTGTCAATCTAACCTTAATGGAGTATGTTTGTGGCGTTGCCAGTGCATGGTGCTGCTGATCACAGCCCACGACTCATAGCTGTATAGATAGCAAGGCTGTGCAGGACGGGATCACTGGATAAAGTTACCCTAGATGATGATGGTTGTGGTGTTGGAGCTGTAGAGGATGTGAGGGAGAAGTCACAGCATCACCTCCAGCTGTGTCAATAAGAGGGAAGTTGTGTGCCTTAAGTGAAAGTGTTGACAGCCTATGTATGCTGAGATATACTTATTTTTTATATTTTACAGAAGCTTTGAGTGAACAGCCGGTGGAGATGAAGGGATACGGCTTAAATTAATAATGTATTAGGGATAAAATGGAAGAGAGAGATGCATTGTGATACATAAACTAGAGTGTGTTTTGTATAGTGTTGACCAAGCAGCTGGTTAGGGCTGAGGGATAACAGGTGTGTTAAGGAATGGCAGAATGAAGAGGAAGGAAAGGCAGAATGACGGACTGAAGAGGAAGGCGAGGCAGAAAGAGGTATGGAAGCGGTATATAGAGTGAGCAGGTAGTCAAAAGAATATAAATCAATGAAACACTGAAGTGGAGAAGAGGGAAAGAAAGGGATGTTGTAAGACCAAGGAAGAAATTCTACCACCTACACTGAAATCTTCAATAGGATCTTGGGGTGTTGGGGATTAAGTTGATAGGTTCCATAGTTTTTTTTATTGAAATTTTTTTTTGAAGCATTATGATATGACTGCAGTTAGGAAAAGGAAGGAATGAGATTATTTTGATGCAAATTTGAGTGTAGGTTTCCCAAGTGTGTTGATGAAAAGTGACCTGGAAAACAAACCCAACCACTCAATATTAAATCAATTATTATTTGGTCAGTATGCCTCGTGGATGCCTCAAATATTAGTTATCTTTTTATGCCTGCATACAAAGTCATCTTCATAGTCAAGTTAGATAAATCATAGAGTAATTGCATCTGACAATAATCAACCTTAAGTACTATGTAGTATTGTTTTGAAAGACTGATACCAAAACTCATATACATCTCAGCAGATCACCTTTGTTTAACCCCATCAATATGTATATAGTTTGTACTTGGTGTGTTAACAGAACTGTGCAGGTCACAGTTGTGGACGAGGTATCATTAAGGTTTTAGGTTTGACGTGTATTGGTGTGTTGGCCCAGCTCTTGGGCGGGTATGGTTGAACGGAATTTGTGATATCTAGGTTGATTTGGTTGATTTCTCCTTTACTAACCTTGTTGAAATGTTATGGCATGTTTTATGATAGCATATTTCTCTGTGAATGTGTTTATTGCTTCTGTGAAAGAATCACTATTATTACTTCATACATCATTACATATTAGCCATGAAAATGGAAGAGGAGGGGAAAACGTATTTTAAAAGTGATATTGAAATGTGTTATGCTGGTGTTAGGGGACTCATGTTAGTTAGGCAAATCCATCAGGAGTAGAAATGATGTGAAGGAATTTTCAAATAAGAACACAATTGTTGGAAGAATTAATGTTTGGAGAAAAGTAGAATGAATAGTGCCTCTGGTTACACAGGTGGTGGAAGGCCCGGTGGTATTGAACGGGCAGACCCTGAAAGTGGATTTGAGTGGAGAAGAAGCCCAGGAGCTGCCAGCCTCCCAAGCTTCAGCCACTGCAACCACACACACCGTGCCACCACTAGTATCCTTCAGGGATGTCTCGCTGCTCTCATCCCTCCACCAGTTAAAGTGATTTGAAGGGTCTTTTTTGGAGGGTATACTTGAGGTGGAAGGTTTGGAAAGTCAAAAGTGATTCATGGGATTCTAAGAGCCTTTCAAGGAGGCACAATGATTACCTTCTTCCACTCCTGTCGCACTTCTCTGTCTCCATGCAGTCTCATATAAGGAACATCGATTCCATTCAATTGTTAACTGACAATATTTCCCATTATGTCATACTAACTCATATCTAATTTTCTTTAGCCTTACATGTTCTTGCCATTGCAGCTTATTGAATTCCTATCTGCAGTGATATCACATATCCCTAATACACCTTTATCTTCCAGAGGGAACAGCAGTGCAAGCAACCCTCCCATGCTACGGGTTGAAGGGGCTGCCCAGACCTGTGGACTGAACAACAAAGTGGTGCGGCCTGGTGTCCCTCACAGCCCACCATCTCTCACAACCCAGCTCTCAGCACGATCCTCTAATGGCAGTGTTGAGCTGAAGCTGGTGGCTCAGCCAGAGGAACAGCACCGGGCACGTTACCAGACCGAGGGGTCACGAGGTGCTGTGAAGGACCGCTCAGGGACAGGTCATCCTACTGTTAAGGTGAGGATGCCGTTCACTGTTCTCTAGTGCTGGTGTAGCTTGTCCTCTTATTCCTGCTGTGTTCCATCTAAATAATTTTGGAAACTATGTCAGGAATAAAACTAAATAGAGTGTTCTTTACCTCCTTCAGCTGGTGGGATACAACAAGCCCACAACACTCCAGATCTTTGTGGGGTCAGACACAGGGAAGTCAGGGCCCCACATGTTTTACCAAGTGTGTCGTGTAAGTGGCAAGAACTCAACTCCATGCCGTGAGCGTCGAGTGGATGGCACAGTGGTTATAGAGTCAGCACTCCACTCTGATAATGATATGACCATGAGGTGCGGACACTTTATTGTTATAGAAATGTTAAGGTCTCATAAATTTGTGCATCAGACATGTATGTGTCATTTAAACCACATGTGCATTGAAGTTATATAGTTATGATGCATAGATATACACTTCATTATGTACATGCACTAGGTATGTATGTGTTTCCTTAACCACCACATGTGCCCTGCAGCTGTGACTGTGTGGGCATCCTGAAGGAGCGCAACGTTGATGTAGAACACCGCTTCAAGGCTGTCATGTCCCGGGGCCGCAAAAAGAGCACCAAGTGTCGTCTGGTGTTCCGCACCTTCATCACCCTCCCAAGTGGTACCCAGGAGGTGCTGCAGGTCGTCTCACAGCCCATTGCCTGCAGTGAGTACCTCTAATGTTCTGTTTTCTTCATCTCTCTGCTTATCTTAGGCTCAGATAGCTTTCAGAAGTCTTCCTTCCCTTTCTTGTATCCCTCTTGGTCACCAAAAAATTGTCTATCTCTACCCCATCCATTGGGTCTCATTGAGGTTAGTTGTCCTTCACTTTTCTTGAAAGAATGCATCATGTCAAAGGGTCAGGTGTTTGTGTTTAACAAGTCTCCAGTCATGCTGCCCAAAAAATTATGGACAATATTTCCTAAACTCTTAGAAGGTATTCATATACTTGATGGATAAACAAATGGGTAACATGTATTTAAGTTTTTGTTATGTGCTTTGCCTCTCAGCCCAGCCACCAGGTGTGCCAGAAATCTGCCGCAAGTCCATGAGCTCCTGCTTGGTGACTGGAGGCGAGCAAATATTCATCTTTGGCAAGAATTTCCTGAAGGACACAGTGGTGATATTTCAACAAAACAGTGCTAAGGCCCACCCTATATGGGAAGAGAAGGTCCTGCCTGACAAGGACTCCCTGCAGCCTGTAAGTGACCCAATAATGTCATGAAGTATATTACTTTTTTTTTCTTTCTTTTTTTTTCTCTCTCTCTCTCTCTCTCTCTCTCTCTCTCTCTCTCTCTCTCTCTCTCTCTCTCTCTCTCTCTCTCTCTCCATGGTATGTTCCTAATAACTTCTTTCATGGTGAGCTTTATGTATTGATAGAATATTTGAGGAAATGACTGCTTTGATAGCCATGAAGTGTTCAGCCATATGACATCAGCTTTCCTCCAAGTGTGTGAGAAGTCAACCTGTGTGGATATGTGTTGGCAGATTCATCTGATTGTGGCGGTGCCAAAGTACTGCGACCAATCAGTGACGGAGGAGGTGACAGTGGAGATGGTGATTGTCTCTGGAGGCAAAAAGTCAGAGCCTCAAAGCTTCAGTTATCTTCCTCTGCCCACCAAGAAAGGTATGTGTTCTGGCAGGCATCAAACCATCACCTTGTCCTGCTTGACATCATCTGTGCTGGCCCATTCAAGGGAAGGGAGAGGATGGTCATCATGCTGAGGAATACTGTGACAATAACCAGCAGATGTCTTCATTATCTCTTGCAATAATAATTTATGGGTATTCACTTTGCATTTTCTCCCTCTAGTCCATATCTCCTAAGTTCCCATAATTTTTTTGATTCCCAGTAGCTTTTAAATTTTGAAAAGAAATGCTCATTCTCCTCAATGAAGAGCACATACTTTGAAGGTACAATTAATTACTTGCATTATTTTATGAAATCCATTAAAGTAAATGTTGAAGTTTCGAGAAGAAAGCCTTCTCTTCCCTTGATTACCTGCTTGATCTATGTAGCGTAATCTGCCATGCCTCAAACCTCCCGCCCAGAGCGAAGGGGTAGACAAGAGTATTGCATTGATTTCATACTTTTTGCCAAAGAGTCATCAGGCAGGTAGACCGGCTCCATTAATCACCAGCACACGTTTGTCCCCCTACACCCTTCCCCAGGGCCTGGCTGGGGGGGCCAGGGGGCACTCTGCCTCCAGCCAAATAATACTACTCAATGGGGAATGCAAGTCAAAAATGGCAGCCGGTGTTTGTGGTGGTATGAGGTCCATTCTGTGCTCATTTGGACCTCATAGTTCACTTACACCCTCCTGTAAGGGCAGACTGCTAGTCCATAGTGCATTATTGTGCCCACTTACCTATGACAACTTTGTAGCCAGTTTGTTCATTAGTCTTGCCTCCATATAATATGTGATGTTTACCTTAGCATCTCTACTAGTGATGGTCACTTACATCAGCTTTGCTGTCATATAAGGACAAACTATTGATCTTGGAAGTGTTGGGATCAACACTTTTGAGATTCCCATAAACTGGCATCAAAGTTGCATAGTCTGCCCTTCCATATTTAATGAGAAAAGCTGTAACATTGATCAAGCTGCTGCTGGATGGTTTGCTAAGGCCCTGGGGGACAGGCGTTGGGGGCAGGGGCGGGGCCACTAACACCCCCTCTCATCGCCTGGTGTGTATGCAGACTGTGAGATGCTGCATCCTCACCAGATGGGGGCAACACATGCAATCATTATGTTCCTTGTCTCAACAATATTCTCAAGTCATTTATGGCCCCCTCAGTGCAAGAGGCCTGTCATTGCCCAGCTCACCTGTTCTCCCTTGTGGTTTAAGCATGTGTTGCCTATTATCTTGATCATGTGGGCTTCCTCAATCATTTCATGAGGGTGGTTGCCCTACTCGCAGGCCGGAGATCTGGATTGAGCTGCAGTATCCTAGGCTGGCCAGTCCAGGTCTCCCTCGTGCCATTCTCATGCCATTGCCAGTGTGCGTGTGCAAGATTGAGGAAGCCCGGGAGGCCTTGTGCCTCCCACCAATAAATCCCCCAAAATGCGGTGCCTCTCTGTTAGTTACATAGGTGTCGCTGGTCTCACTCATGTCTGAGATTGGCGAGGTGTGGCGGCGAACTGGGGGCAGCGCCGCGGCCGTGGTCCCGTAAGTCCCAGGGGACCTACCCAGCAGGTGGTGTCGTTCGCTTGCTGCTCTGTCATCCATTCATTCACCCACACCTAATGCCACACCCCTCACCACTTCCTGATACACACACACACACACACACACACACACACACACACACACACACATTTCTAAGATTACATCTTCATGCACACCCAACATTCCACAAACCAGTCTTGCCATGCCACTGTGCCACCCGTTTCCATCACTTTCATCTTCTCCCTTTAGGACTCACTCATGTTGATGCCACATGCACTCACACCTCCACTCACTGACTCACCGGTGCCTCCATCATGCTTCATTCTTCACCAAACCTGCCTTCACTTTCCTTCACAATCATGCCTTGCCTGATCCTGTCCCTCCATACTTTGCCTCACCATGTCACATCCATGCTGCACTTTACTTCTGAAGATGCCCAGCCACACTTGCTCGTAGCTTTTCCTTGAATATTTGGGAACCAAATCTTGATGTAAAGTAGCAGCAGGAGGTAATGAATAGTGTCAATGGCTGTGCAATGGTATCAGCCGTCATACATCCCACACCATCAATTTCTAACCATAGTAATAAAGTTGAACATCTATTAATTCTACCCAGCTATGTGAAAAAGAAAATATTTTAAAATTTGATATATAATATTTTATTGCTTTATATATTGTTGTACTGGAGATATTAGCATAATTCATACTCAGTTTTTTTTATCATATACGACTTTCATTAGTGTAGAAGGAGGTGTGCCTAGCTTTGGGGAGAGAATGAGGCATCACCAGCTTCAGGCTTAACCCTCCCCAAGACAATGGCTGGGAAGGGAAGGCACACTGAGGACACAATGCCATTTATGTTGCTGAGGGACTTTCAGAGGTGTGCTACAACCTCATCTCACTCTACTTTTGATTCCACATAGCACTTTTTTTTAATATACTTTGTTCCTTGAGATTTGTGGCTTCTAGCTTCAACCTGTGGGTATGTCTATTTTAGTATAGGACCTCTAGATGTTGTGTATTTATATGGAAAATGTAATTTGAGGGGGGAAAAATAGCCACTTTTTATGTAAATAATTGAAGTTGAAAATTTAAGCCCTTAAACTTTGAAGATTTGCTTGGAAAATAAAATAAAATTCATGACTTTTAGGAATATTATTATTGTGTGAAGATACTAAACTACACTATATGTCCATGTGCATCCAAGATTTCTTTAAAACCAGAATCTTACACAGTACAGAGGCTCATAATCATCACATTTTTAGTGAATACTATTATAACATTAGGAAAGTTTACAGCAAAACTACTAGTTTGGTAATAAATGTGGCATCTCACCTCATTGCTTAACACAAACACACACACACACACACACACACACACACACACACACACACACACACACACACACACACACACACACACACATCTTTTGTGTTGTGGAAAGACTTGTATGTTGTTTGTAGCAGGATTGCAGCAAAACTTGGAGAAACAGGAAGAGGCAGAGTCTAGGGAAGCACATAATCAGTCTTACAATAGTTTTGGGGTCAATTCCAGCAACATACTATGAAACTAAGTCAGGCAGGGCGCAGAGCAATAAATCACAAAATAATTCAATGGTTTATCACACCTCATCACCCCTTCACTAAACTGACAGCCATCTTTTTCTTCCATCACACACACACACACACACACATACCAAAAAATATATAGTTTTTCACAGAGAATTTTACGTACTTGAAATGGACTAAAAGAAGAGGTGATAGTGGCAAAGAATGTACAACTAGAGGAAAGACTGGACAAATTTAGATATGGTGACAGGACCACACGAGTGTAGCTCAGGCCCTGTTACGACAATTAGGTGAATACAAATAGTGACTCGCATTCTAAAGTGAACTAATAGCCATCTCTTCCCTCCATCACACACACACACACACACACACACACACACACACACATCACACACAAAAAAGTGGCTCGCATTCTCCATTTAATTGTCAGCTGACTCACCGTCTCATCCCTCTCCCAGGGTGATCCACTCCTTGCGGTCTCCTGTTTTCATGGCTCTGACACAAGGTACCACCCTCCTTTTCATGCCTTACTTCTCATGGTGCTTTCATTCACTAATTTTGGTTGTCTCGATTTTTCTTTCTTTTTTATTCTTTTTCTTTCTTGGGTTATTATTTTGGTCTTTGTTCTCCTCCAAATACAACACACTCACCCTCTCTGTTTCATTCTGCCTCTTGCACACACAGAACATGTTTATTTGTAATTTAGAATGGTGTCTTACACGGTGAGTATTTACAGATATTTATATGCATATATTATATGTTCATTTTATTTTTTATCATCACATAGAATATGGTCCCATAAAACTAGTGAAAATTTGCCCATGTACATACATGCATACAGATTTAAGTAATGTGTGTGTGGTAATCTTACCACTAGTGTGCGTTGAACAGCTCACCACCACCACCACCACCACCGTGGCTGTCAGTGTAAGTGAACTGTCACTGCCATTACCCACACTCATCTCATATTCACTGTTATTGTTCTCCAGCATAGATAAGATATAGAGCTTATCTTGTTTTAATGTATTACTTAACTGTTACTACTACCACTATTGTTTACTTCTACTCTTACTGCCACTAGTACTACTTAATTATTACTCCTTCTGTTATAACTGTTACTTGAGAAATGTGTTCCTCTAGGCAGTGAAAGACATCATTCAAGCCTGTTGACTTGATTCCTTAATGGATTGGCTTCACATTTGAGTTTTCATGAATGCAAGATATTTATTTGCCTTTGTCTTTTGATAGCATGATCACAAGCATGCTGAGAGAGAGAGAGAGAGAGAGAGAGAGAGAGAGAGGAGGAGAAAACGAGAGAGAGGAGAAAACGAGAGAGAGAGGAGAAAACGAGAGAGAGAGGAGAGAGAGAGAGAGAGAGAAAGAGAGAGAGAGAGAGAGAGAGAGAGAGAGAGAGAGAGAGAGTGAGAGAGTGTGTGAGTGGAGGGGTGAGTTGTGTGGTGGTGGTGGTGGTGGTGGTGGTGATGTTCTTTCCAGCAACCAGGCCACTGGAGATTTATTGCAGAGTCTGTCAACAGGTGGTCTGCACATCACTGCAAACACTGCTGAGGAGTCAAGGTGGCTTTATGTGTGTATGTGTACCAGTGTGCATGTATGATCATGTGTTTGGAAGCTTGTGTGTGTTTGGATGCTTGTAAGTGTGTATGCTTTTGTGTGTTTGTGTGTATGCGTGCCGGCGCGTGTGCGCGCCAGTGTGTTTGCCCACCCAAGTGTAAGCATGTGTGTGTAAATGAAGAAGAGTGCTGTGTGCATGGGGTTCGAAAGATGGACTGTCAGGTTTTCTTTGGAAAAAAAAAACTTACTGTTTTGTTTTGTGTTTTCAGAATACTTGAAGAGGAGCAGAATTTTGATTTATTCTCCCTACACCATGCTCAAGCACAGCACATGACGGCCCTCACTCAAGCCTCAGTTGTGTTTTGAAGTAACTAAAGGATTACTCTGTTATAAATCAGCTTAAGAAAAGATGTAAGACAAAAATATTAAAGAAAAATGAAAAAGAATACTCAGTAACAATTATCTGTAAAGTCTTAGGGAAACTATATTGCCAGTACCCATTCCAATAACTTGTATTGTCAGTCATCACAGAAGGTATTTATGCCTAAAGCTATACTCTTAAGAAATCGCCTCGTCCTTGTCCTGTGGCTGAGCATGACACAAAGGTTCTTTGATGGGCCACTAATGATATGTGTCTCTCAAACAGAAGTACAAGTGTCTGACACATGGGAAGACAAGCCTCTACCCAAAGGAGTATCTCCATGTGAGTAGATTATTCATAGGTAATTCTTGGTTAATATCATAGATATCATGTATTACAAACTACATTTGGTCAAAATTACCATGACAAATGTAACAGTCTTTGGGAGGATGACCTGTATGTTTTTATCATGAAAATGTCATCCCACTCAGCAGGCTCCTGAAGGCAACGTGACTGGTGTCTGCTTTGGAGGATGACGCTCAGGATAAAATTAAAGGCAACTCTGATTTGAATTAATGGCTGGTGTAAAACCTTGATGTTGAACAAGCGGCAGCATTATAGTTGTTGAGTTGACCATTTGATACCAGCTATTAATGATTAGCCAGGGTGTTAACTGGGGTGTTCTTATGATCATACTGCCCTTTTGGCTTTATTTTAAAGTGGTCAATTGTTATCTGTAATTTATCATGTATATATATATATATTTTTGTTGGAAGCTCATTTAAGATTTTTAGAATATTGCACTTCAGCAGGTACAATCTCTGAATATTTTTAACACAGTCAGTAGTAAAGTAGTTATCATTGGGACTGTTAGTCAGCAGAAAGATCTAGTTATGACAATTGATCGTCAGGAGAAAGTTTCTAAACTATTGGTAGTGAACAAGTATACAGGTAGTTATGATCATTAGTAGTCAACATAAAGATAGTCATCAGCCTATGGTGGTCAGCATAAAAAAAGAACTCCATTACTACTAAAATTTATTTTGTGTTGTGTGTGTGCTAAAGGGATATATGTTGCAGGTGCATTGCAGCTGAATCGACATTTTGCTGAAACAGGAACTCTACCACAGCACATAGGAGAAGTAGCCGCATCCCATGTCACCCCTTCACCCCCAACTAAGACATCTTCAGGTGAGAGAGGGAGAGATATATGTATCTTGCATGGGCATTATTAACACTACACTTATGTAATTGTCACTTCCTGTTTGTGTTCCCACTCCTCTGATGGCATTTTCCTTGCTGTAGGAATGACATCTGCAGGAACAGCCACAGGTCCAGTGGTCACATCCCCTGTGCGAACTTCTCGTGTGATGCTCAGCTCAGCCAAGAAGATTGTAGGACGGGCTTCACGATTGGCTTCCCGCAACCCTAGACAGTCTCCCCTTACAGGAAGATCTGTACGGAACAATCCTGTGGAGCCTTTGCCTTCCCCTGACACAGTACCTGCCACTGATGGTCAGGAATCAAGGGAAACTGAGCTGCCAAACAAGATGCCAACTATGCAGGGGACCATCTCGCTGGAGAGCCTGGTGGAAATGCTGAAAGTGGTGCAAAAGTTCCCTACTGGATCCAACCTGTACTCGTCCGTCCTACAACTGGTGGAGAGACTCATCCACTCGATGAAGGACAACATTGGCCACCAGTGCAAGACAGAAGTTGAGGAAGAGTCAGAAACTCCACCACCGTCTGCCTCACCCAAGGTAACAACCTGCAATCCCCTACCTGGGTCATATCTCCTCAGCAAGGGCCAAAAACTGATGTCTGGATCAGCTACCCAGGCCACCCAAGTCAACCATGCCTCCAGTTATCCCTCAACAAATGTAGCCATACCCATGGCTACCCCTGTCAGTCTGTTTCCCCTGACAGTGTTCTCTGCCATGCCTACAACTGTCTCTTCTGGACCAAAGGTAGCTCGTGTGGCACCAGTGGCACCTGTGGCCCCAACAACTGTGGTCTCATCCCCTGGTTTAACTCGCACAGTACGGGTATGTGTGGCTGAGGCACCACACCTGGAAGAGCCACCCCTCAAAAAGCATCGAGAGGAAGTGAGCTTGCTGCCAGATTACACCCTGGTGCGAAGCAACCCGTTCCCTTCAGAGTCACAAATGGTATCTACTGCAGTCTCCACTGTTTCCTCTACATTCAGTGCTGTGAACCCACTGCTATCACCCAAAATAGTGGGCAGGTGCACTTCACAGGAGGCACTGGGTGAGGCTACCCCAGCCATGGAGAGTCTGCAAGGTCAGATGAGAATACCTGACTCAAGGAAGGTTTTAAGTGGTCCAACAGTGCAACTAGCTCACCCCCCTGTTCCTTCTGCCCAAAATATGTTCCGGCCCCTGGGTCAGTCATTGCTGCAAAATGTAAACCAAAATAGCCCACAGCAACAAAATCAGCAGCAACATCAACATCAGCAACACGAACAAGAAAACCAAGAGCAGCAGCAAGGCCAGGCTGTCAGAGCCAGCCAACCACCAGCTACCTCCTTGACCCACACAGTCACTCATCACCACCTCACCACTCTGTCTGAGGGACAAGCAGTGAGGCAACACAGCAGCCAGCCAGTGGTGGGTGTGCAGCCTGACATGCATGTACCAGTCTCAGACCCACTGCTGTCTCAAGGGTTGTGTAGAGTGTTGCCTTCATCTTCCACCATGGTCCCAGACCCCGCCAACCAAGTGTCTGTAGCTTCCACCTGTGTCACCTCTTCAGCCCTCACACGCTCTGATCCATTGCTCTCCCAGTCCAGTCCCGTTGCTCCCATACAGATGGAGGTAGGGCCAGCCACCCCTGCCACTACTACTGAAAACAGTAGCAGAGCTACCAGGAGTGGAGATACCCTCCTGGTCCCCAACCCCAGCACACAGGGCTCCATGCAGAATGAAGTCACCTCAGCAATCAATCTCTCAGAGACAGAGCTCCTCAACTATTTTGACCCAAACTGTTTTGACAACGGTAAGTTTTAAGTGCTTTAGAGTGGCTATCTTCATTTACTTGGAGTTTTTTTATGGAAGATGTGTAGAGTCAGGCAACAAGTCTAATTAATTCCTAATTTTTCCCTCGCAAGGAATTGGGGACCAGTTAACTGTGGTACAGGGCTCGGCTCGTGACCTTAAAGATTGCGACGTCACTATTGGCTCACAGCATCTTAACTTGGCGAGAGGAATAGTGCTTATTAACCCAAGCAGAACTACATTGTCCATGGTTACCTAGTTTTGGGGGGATTATTTAATCACTTTTTTTTTTTAATCATAAGGAATTAAGAATAGCTTGACATTCTTCATATTCCTGGTAATATTGTTGTCCTCATTGGTGCTTGCAATAATTGTTGATATTTATGTATGTTTATTGATGTTTTGCTCAGGTAATAGGAAGGCAGTTCATTTTAATGAGCTTCAGGAGACTACTCAATAAGTTCACTCCTACTGCATAAGAGAATTCATTACTGTCCTTCCACAGTATGAACTCCACGGTTGGTAACAAACTGACATGGAAATTCAGCAGCCAAGAGAGGACCAGCAGCAAGCATTGAATGAGAGGTAGGTCAGTCAATGCTTTGCTCGACCCTTCCCACTGCACAAAGGAGCATATTGAAGAGTTAAGACAACTTGGTGCCACCAGTGTTTGTACTATGCCTGGTTTGAGGGCAAGTATGGAATGCCTTCATGCTAGAAGCCACGTGTTGTACTACTCATATTTTTATAAGTGCTTGTTAGATATCTAATTTATTGTTTTTATAGATAGTTGTTATTAATACTCTAAGCAGTCGTGTATTTGAGACGAGTGAGGAGTGTCTGTACATCAGAAATTAAAAGTTGAATGGGTTATGGTGTGACATTTTGCTGTAAACATTGTCATTGTTAGGTTGCTCTTGTATGGCATTGGACTTTGCTTTGCGTTCTCTGCAAAAAAGTTTTAATCATATATATATATATATATATTATATATATATATATATATATATATATATATATATATATATATATATATCTTTCTTTTTTTATATATATAACTTCATTTTAGTTGTAATTTTTGTCACCTGTTGTGCTCCGGGTGTTTGTTGGAAGGAGGAGGATATAGGAGAATCCAGCCATATTTTTAGTGTTTACAGCTTGTTGTACACAAACTTTAAACAGTTAGAGGACCAACCATTGAGGTTTTGGCAAGACTGATGAAGGTTTCCTGCCAGACTTCAGGGGTACAAGATTTTTAATGTATATAGTTGTCACTAGAAGCAGTTACATGTCCCTTTTTGGCAGTGGGATGTGAATGCAGTAATCTCTGGTGACCTCTCTGTTTTTATAGCTAATAATGTGTGTGCAATAGTCTCCATCACCACTCATTCTTCAATGCATTCATTTACTCTGTTTTTATAGCTAATAATGTGAGTGCACCCATTCTTCTATGCATTAATTTACTTGAATTTACAGGAAGGATTTTATGGCACCTTTCACAAAGCAATACACATGCTGTATTGCTGGTCCTCCTGCAGATTGTTTCTCGCTGCCTTGATATTTTTGTAGTCAAGCCTTGAGTGTCATGTGGCTTTGGGATAACTGGTTATTTTGTTATACTCTGTAGCCATGCTTTCTTGAAGTCAGTTCAGTTATGGATTAGTATTGTTCAGTACATCAGATATTCAGTATTTCATCAGCAAAAATAACTTCAATACTACTGTCTGATTATCATCCCCACCTGGGAATTATAGGACTTCATTGCAAGTTGAATGCTGTTGTGATTGGTGGACAACCTAGTATTATGTGTATATTGCTGTGATTATGGTTAACCTAGTGTATGTGGTAAGCTTAGAGTTGAGCCGTGCTGCTGCTGTTCTCTTTAGAGTGAGCATCATTTTTGTGCGGATCACACGAGGAAATCTCATAAGTTGGGCGGGGGCCAGACTGCCTAACTCAAATTTGCACCCCTCACAAGGTTTTTGTAGCACCACATCAGACCACTGATGTAAAGTCTGGCCACAAATTTTTATAGTTGTACATTACAAAGAAGGGTTTTAGTGTAATATTAGACTATGGTGTTATGAGGCACTTCAGTGGGCAGTACAAATTAGTGTTTGTGCAATATCCTTAGCTGGTTACTCTCTGCAAGCTTAGTTTTTTTTATTGTATTAAAGGATTTTTTTTTTATCCCTGGCTTAAGGAAGGTTTTGCAGGATGTTTTCACTTCTACTATTGTTTGCTTGGAAATTGTGGTTTACCTCCACTAAGTGCCAATGCTTTGTGCTTTCAGCAAGTCAAATATGAATTTCAGTGCAAAGTGAGAACAATACTTGTTAAACCCTCGCTTGTGCAACTCGGTAACCACCAGCCGCTGTACTTGCATTGGCTTGGAATCCATACTAGAAACGTGAATATTTTCTAAGAACCAATGGGAACATGGAAGTAGACTTTGCTCTTCACTGATGTTTCTAGTTACCCTGGAAAATTATTTCACATCTTTATCATGGTATTAGAGACATGATTTTTGTAATGGTGCAGCAGCAGTTAAGCATTCATGTGGCATCAAGTTTACTGCTGCTGCTAATTATTTATTATTAAGTCCCTTGTTCTGGGTCATATTGACCATGAGGTGCTCAGTGGGGCCAGCCATGAGTGTAACCTTTTGTTTTAGTCTTCCTCATATCAGTTCATAATAGTGATAGTAATTAAAATAATAATATCTTAAGGGATGCTGTACATGTAATATTTTCTGACCACTCAATCTTTATCTTTGACAGGCTTCATTTGAGCATCTATTTTTTGGGAGGTGTAGCATGTTCTTGCTGATCTAGAATCACAGATAATCAAGAACTAAGAAAGGCGAGATGAGACCGATTTTCAATAGATGGCTTACAAGATATTTTTCTCAGGTAAATATTAAGTGATTTTAAATTTCACCATTGTTACGTTTCAATTTTATATAAATTGAATTTACTCCAATTCTTCAAGACCTTTGGGAGGTAAAAGTGCGTGGACCAAAGTATTTAATAGGTTTTATCAGCCGTTTGTGCTGGATTGCAGCCACAGGGGTGTGTGGCTGCAGTGTCTGTGGACCATCTCTTGCCTGTGCTGTGTCTTGTGATGTGGCATTGTCGGCTGCCACTGCTATGCCACTGGCCAAGAGTATTACTCAACCTTCAAGGTTCTGTGTTCACAGTTTGCCACACTGCAAAGTGCATTGTGCTCCATAATAATCATGTATTACTATTCAGAAAAATGTTTAGTTTTTTGGCATTTAACATATTTTGTCTAGTGTATTTTCATATACTTTTGTATTGACATGTTGCGGTCTGGCTTTTGCCATCCGTGTTTTATATGACACTGGGTGGTGACTCAAGTCTGGAGTCAAGCAGAGGTAGCTCAACACAGTTTTGCTATCCAGAGCATTTTGTTGCTGGCCTACGTCAGTGGTTCACATTAAACTTGACTGCAGTGGTGTTAGTTTGGGCTGCACCAACACCAAACTTGTGTGAAAATTGACTTGGCATAATATGTTACAATATTATTTATCATGAGCAGCACATTTTATATTCAGAACCTCAGTTGAGTAAATGCAGTAAAATTTCAAGTTATCTATGATTTCACACAAGTTTACTACACTTAGGGAGTCACCATTAAGTATGAGGTGGACCAAGACTCAACAATGCAGTGTCTTCATGAGTCAGTGCTGTGCCTGCTACTTTATTTTCATCAGAAAGCACACTTATCTAACTAGTGATCAACCTCATGAAGACTTAGCATTGATTTACTTTTGTTGGTAGATTATTTGAATCATGTATCAGTGGCTTTACAAATATTGAAATTGTGCATTTAAATGATTAAAGATTAATACAATATGATTGTTTTCTTTAGAGGGTTCCCCTCTTTTTCCAAGCCCATTGCCGTTGTGGAGGGGCTTCTGGACCTAAAGTGTAAGAGCCGTGCCCTGAGGGTGAAAGGCTAACAAGTTCAGTCATGAGCAGCCTGAGGGTGCCATGGGTACAGTCTTTTTCATTTACCTTTACTCTCCATGGTGGTTATGGGGAGCAGACCAATTACATTCCCCACTTACATTTGGCTCACCATGGCCAATCATGAAAATTCTAAATTAACAGGTGTATTGGGGAATGCACCTCAAAAAATTAATTCCCTAGACTTCCCTGGCTTTGAAAAGGACACGCCTCTGACTTCGGCTCTGAAAACCCCCTTAACCACCCACCTGTCAACTCCCTCGCCTCTTATACCTATTTCTCTAACACCAACCCCTACTTCTACATCAGTGTCGTCCTCCATTATAACCACCTTAGAACCATATATACCTCCAAAAAGTAAAACCACTCACCAAGCCTCTACTCTTGACCTCTCCCTCTTCTATAATACAGACTGTACCCTCTTTCTCTCACCTTCGCCCACGCCTGTCCATTAATGCTAATCACCTTCCTATATCCAGCCTCTTTGGTCCTCGCCAATGGAACAAATACTTCCAATTTCAAAAATACATCCAAGTAAGGAGCATAAGCTGGGATATAGAACTATTTGTTCCATAGGTGAGAACCAAAAAGGAGGGATAAAGGAAGGTGGTGATGGGTGGTACTGGATGGGCGTGGGCGAGGGTGAAAGTAGGAGGGAACAGTCTGGATTATGGAGGAAGTAAGGTTAGAGTAAAGGTTTGTCGAGTGGTTTTATATTTTGGGGCTACGTATGGTTCGAAGGCAGTTATGATGGAGGAAGATATAGAAGTAAGTGCAGTCGTCCACAGAAGTGGTGGCGCCTCTTACGGAGATTTTCGTTCAAAAATTACGGAGATTTTCGTTCAAAAATTAGATTATGGCAACCCTAACAAATGAAAGGAAATATCCTTATAACTTGTCAGGAATGTCACTATATTCGTGAATTGTTACTGTAAATGAACTAAAAAAAAATTACAATTGCTAATTAAATCTATTTGTTGAGAAACAACCATCTAATCATGATATTTCATTAAGACTTGTCGAAGCATTTTGACATCCAGGTTTTCGCTCACAGAGAAATTCAGTCAAATGAAATTCTTTTGTAGCAGTAAAATTTATCTATGCATAAGACTATGTATTTAAGATGATCTTAAATATCAAGCAAAATACAACTCAAAAAAATATGTATGAATTGTTTAAACATTCTCCATTAAGAATTATGATAATATAAAATCTACATTTAAACACTCGCTTGACCATGACGTCATCGGGCAGGACGTTCCTTAAGATATTGGCAATAGGCTATTTAACGTAATAAGATATAATTATTATTCATAGTCTTCACATAACGGTCAGTAATAGGCAATAATTAGTATATTTTAAAATACCTTGCAATATGTTATGATTAATATATCTTTGAATAATAATAATAATAATATAATTAATATATCTTTATTTAATGATAATAATAATGTTATAATCAATATATCCTTATATAATGAAAATACTGGTAATAGGTTATAATCTATATATCTTTAAATAATAATAATATGCTGTAATTAATATATCGTCTCTAAATTGTGATATTATAATGCTCAACCGTTGGCGCATGATGAATATAATCTAAATAATATTTGAGTTATAGCAATAAATTCTTCATATTTCTTCCATTTTCTTTGACGAAAAACAGAAAAAGTTTTTTTTAAGGATGGCTTAAGTAAAAAGATACTGAATCTTAGAAAATTTTAAAATACAATAGTTTTATTTCGTTCTAGAATTTTTTAGATGAAAAGAAATACTTTTTGCCACCAATACAAATATGATGTATGCAATTTTAAGGCATATTGTTGTCAAATGATGTGTAAAATTAGGTGATATCAATTAATGCCGGAAACATGAAAGCCTCTGTTTTGGTCTTTTTTTTGCACAAACAAATGAAAATTATTAATAAGAGCGATCAAAATATCTATAAATTGGTAAGTAATCGTTTTATTGCGCCGAGGTACCACTCAGAGTGCGTTAATAGTGTAATTATAAGGAAATATCGGTTATGATATTGCCCTAAAACGAAAAAACATGGCGGCCGGCGAACGTCATTTATATTGGGTGCAGTTGCCAGATGTCGCCAAACCAAAACAATCTGAATTATACGACACCACTTCCTTGGACGACTGTACAAGGCGAGGTGGAAGGGATAAGGGGTAGACAAGTGGGCGGTTAAGGGAGTTTTCAAAGCCGAGGTCAGAGGTGTGTCCAGGTCAAACCCAAGAAAATCTAAGGGATTAATTTTTTTGAAGGGCATTCCCCAATGCATTTGTCAATTTATGGTTGACTTAGTAAGCCTGATTAAAATCCCCATGCAGAGTAAGGGGAGGGTATACCGTACCCATGGCACCCTCAGGCAATTCATGACAGAACTCGGTTAGCCTCTCATCCTCTTGGCACAGCTCTCGCACTTAGGGAAAAGAAGGGAATAGTAGGAGGTAAGAAAGAAAACACAGATCAAACAAAGAGAAATAAAGCTAGAAAAAATTAAAAGGCCAAGTTAGTTAGTTAGTTCATGCAAAAAGAGCAAGCATCAGACATCAGGAGTCATATGGCTATATGTTAATCTAAGAGGCAGATGGTATAGCAAAGAGATGATGGTAAGGCAAATTCTGGGGAGAGAAAGGGTAGTTAGTTATAGTCAAAGGATTAGATGTAAAAGGTCAAGCTAAAATTGGTTGAACCAGACTGAAGTCCTTGGCTGCAGAGATCATCGGGCCATGATCTCATCCTGAAGCCCCTATACAGCAGCAACGGGTTTGGAAACAGGGTACGTATTTATATTATAAACTGGCTGATAATAATTTACAGTAGTTACAATAGGACTATAAAATAAATTACAATATGAGAGGCAGTCTCACCGGCCTTGACAGGAGGTAGAACCACATCTAATCTGGTCTGATGAGCCAAGTAGGTCAAGTGTGGGGAAGGGATTCTCCTGTTGAATCCTGACATTGACAATAAACTGACTATGCTGCAAGATTGAGCCTAAGACAGCATGGTACAAGGGGAGACAGATCCCTTCTCGCCAAGAGGCTTAAAGGCAAAGATTTAAGGGAATGCATGTGGATGTGTGCATATAAGCCAGGTAGTTAGATACAGACAAGAAGACTTCAAATTAATATTTATAAAATTCTTCACACATTTTACATAACCTGCTCTGTATACATGTGAAAATCATGCCAGTAGGTGAAATGTGTACTAGTTATAGTCAGAAATTAATTAATCTACTTGTTCGGGAAATCTTTGAAAAGCATATCATTACAGGAATTTATCACAAAAGGGAGAGATGTAGTAGGATGGGTGTGGAAGAGGTTCCAAATATCGTATGATATTGGTCATGGAACATACTCCAGAAATAAGTAGTTGCTAAAACCTTCAAATTACTCTTAAAATCCAGTGTTTACTTGGTGAGACTGAATCGCATGCTTCTCACCACAACCACAACACATTATGTACAAATACTACTCTACTCCCTCAACAATTTTACACCGCTATTCATTTTCAATGCATGTGCAACACTAACAACAGACAAAACCTTTATGTTACTTCTGTGCAAGACCTTTGGAGCAATTTACCTGCAGGTCATCAGGTAAGTGTGGAGATCACTTGGAGACTAAAACATCAAGCATGGAGTAAAACACAACTTGAGAAGATTCTGGTTGCTGAGATGTACCTGAAAAATGCATGGAGGTGTAGGTGAAATATGGCAATAAGTTACAGGTTGTGAAAAATATGTCTGGAGGAAGGGATGTGGTATCATAGAACTGAATAGTAACACGACAAAACACAAGTCTCAACTTAGTTATGGAATCACGTTGCTCATTATTGACATAATGCAGTTGTTCCCTTCCCTCTTACTTTGTCATATTAAGTTTCACATTCACTTCCATAAACTTGTCACCTCATACTAAGTTAGAATGGTGACTCAGTTCTCCGGAGTCATTGGCAATAGCAAATACCTAGCACATAGATCTTAACTGACAGTTTTAGTGTCACATCATTCCAACCAATGCATATAAATTTTAAGCCTAGAATGTCATTCTGTTACAGGAAATGGATTAAATGATGAAAACCTAACAGGTATGCATTACAAGTGTAGAAAACTCGTATGTGAGGGCATGATTACGAGTGATTATTATAGTATACATATTTCATAAATACTTTAATAGTTTATTTTACTGATTAGGTAATCTGTATTGTCATTGTAGTCATATATCATAACTGAGGATCCTACCACCTCCCTTCCTCCCTAGCAAGACTCTTGTGTGTGTCCCTAAATGGTTTCATGCTTGCACAGGACCAAACAAAGATACTTAACATAGTAAACATAAATAACAAATATAAATAAGAAAACAGAAATAAACAGATAATATAAATAAACTTGATTTATTATGAAACTCGTAAACTTTTCATCCTCACACATGCATCAGCATCTGAATATTTTTTACTCCTCTATCAACTTTCCACCTGCTTCATAAGCCTTCCATGTATTTCACATTGCTACACACATTCTACCACTTGTTTTATCCAGATCTATAAAATAAAGCTGGTAGAATAGAATAGAATGCAAAATATCATGAACAAAACTTGCCAAACCACTTCAAAGTTTTACATCAACATTCGTTAAACTTAGATTGTCTAGTACCTACAAACAGTATTTACTTACAAAAACTGACGTGAAAATCAGAAATCCCTTCAAGATAGTAGTCCAGGTGTTATGAGGGGATGTGGAAAGGCTGGAGCCAAGGTAATAATGCCGTGTCTGGTATACTATTGTACATGGAAGGTGGGTACGGCACTCGATCCTTCCACTCTGCTAGGAACTGCAGTAATAACCCCACTATCAGGTTATATCTGCAAAACATTTCAAGACATTGGCAACACTCTTGGTTGTCCCTCCTTCACAAAGTAGCAATCTGCCACACACAACATTCCACAGCTGTCCACCTCAACCTCCACCTCCTCACAGTAACATTCTTTACCAACAAAGTAACCTCCCTATACAAGACACCAATCACCCATCAATACTCACATTGCAATACTTCATTCAATCTTTCATAAACTCTCAAATCATAAACGTACTGCAGTTTAGGATATACTACCATGCACAATACCCAATAAATTGAATTAATTAATAGGTGTCATGGGCCCTGCAAAAATTCCTTAAATACTAGATCCTATATATGTATTTTGTATAATATTTTAGTCACATATCAATAGTTTTGTTCGACAGAGTATCAGTGAAAAAGGACTAAAAATTAATCAATCCTTATACAATCCCAATATCAAATGCATCATCAAAAATTTTAGCCTTTCAGTTCAATAACCAATGATTTAGATAATAACCTATGATTATATCTAAATGGATGTTAGTTTAAAAACAATTGAGCAATGAAGGGCAAGGTTTCTGTGATAATCAAATGAAAACTCACTTTTGGCTGTCAACAGGAACGGGACTATCCTCGTAGGGGTCCAGACGGAGGTCATAGAGGGGGGGCTCAGGGCCGAGGTCATTCACATCAAAGCAGGAACAATACCTCCCCCCCCAACCACATTGAGTGCTGCCTGGCTCCCATTTGTAGCCCGCGAGGTGCAGCTTATAAACAGTTTGCTCTGTGGAGGCCAGGAACACAATCAGAATGTGTATGCAGCATCTATATTCACAAGACAAGTCACCATTATTCAAATCTCAGTCTACATTCTTACGTGTAAGCTTTCTGTAGTTTCTATCCCTTTATAATTTAAAGGATTAAACAGAGAAAAGTATTGGGTAGAATGGCCAAAAGCAGAAAGCAGCTAATGAGGTATAACATAAACAATGACAGCTTGGTATGCATCATCATTCATTATCAACAGACACAGCTATTGATGCATGAGAAAGGCCTTTCCTAACTTCCTCCTTTCAACCTCATCTACTGTTCTTATCACTTTTCCATGGCTATTTATTTCCTCATAATGTTTCTTTCTCTTTCTCTTTTGAGTGTTTGTTTCCCATATCTTATGTTGCCACTGTATTGAATCTACACCTTTTAAAAGCTCAATCACATCATTTATTTATAATCCATATTGCATTCAAGCATATCTTTCTTTCCTTAGTTTTTTAATTAACCATACATTTGATAACTCGCTCCAAAATCTATTATGTGTAAAGCTATAAATACCATATAAGAAAACAGGATCTGACTCAAACACACACATTATATCAATAGAAAAAGAAATAAAAAATTTGGGAGTGGTAATTCCGGACAACTTATCACCAGAGAAACATGGATAAAATATTGGGTGACACATTCATGATGCCAAGAAATACACAGATGGCTTTTCACTTCCTTGATAAAGATATGAGATAAATTACAACTACGATGATTTGACCAAAGCTGGAATGTGCAGAAATAATAAGGTCCCCTCACAAGAAAAAGTATGTGTTGAAATTGGAAGGAATATAGAGAATAGTAACTAAGATGGTGCCAGATTTGGAAGATCTAACACATGAAAAAAGATTAAAAGAAATGAAACTGGCAACACTTAGAGAGAGGAGAGAAAGAGGAAACTTAATTACAATTCATAAATTGATGAACAGCCTGGAGGAAAGAGATTGAAAAGATCTAATGTTCAGAAGAAAAGAGAGGCTGGATATTATAGCAGGAGAGAGAAAAAAGAGCGACACAAAAATACAGCTTTCCGCAGCAAAGTACAGATACTTGGAATGGACTGAAAGAGGTGATAATGGCAAAGAATGTACAACAACTATAGGAAATACTAGACAAATATAGATACAGAGTGTAGCTCAGCCCTGTATACTACAACTAGGTTATTATAAGCACCTACCATAAATGAAACGGAGGGCATGGATCTCTCTACCACAGTGGTGAATCAAGGTGCGGGAAGGAGCGTTTGAGCCCTTGGTCAGGACATCAGCAATGCTCACCCCATCAAGTTCCTGTTGGGTTACATGATACATTACAGTACACTGGGTTGTTGAGGGAAATACATCTGGCTTCTTAAAGTTCCATTATAACTGTAGATAGGTAAAGTTTGCTGATAAATTTTTCTTTCTCGGATTATAATTAATTTCAAAGGTTTCTTAACATTGTGCTTTTAGTTATATACCACCCAACTTGCGTGGGAGAAGGCCAGTAGTATGAACAATTATAATTATTCCTGTATGGGCAGGGAGACTGATCCCTTCTTTTCTATGGGGTTAGGAGCTAAGTGAGAGGAGTGCATATGTGTGTATGCATGGGTGTATGAAAATGCCTTGTGTGGGCTACCTCCCTTTCCAGAAATATCGGCCTGGTATATAGATAAACTATTATTTAGATCATCATCATTATTATTATTATTATCATCGTAAAAGACAACAAAACGGTACAGAGTGAGCTCCTCCTCTGCATTTCCTCCTATGAAAAGATAGGGTGCAGCAGAGGTGAGGAGAGTAAAGTGTTCCTCAACCCTAAATGCCTTGTCTTGGCTACCCCCTTTAATGGGGATATAAGCCTAGTATAATGGTAGATAGATTATTATTATGATTATTATTATTATTATCATTGTTATTATTATTGTTATTATTATTACTATTACTATTAGTTTTAAGGTGGGGGCTGCACGTATACTACCACTGTATTCTCTACAAATTGTAAAAGGCAACAAAAAGGGACGGAGTGAGGGGTCTGGGAAACCCCTCCTCTGTATTCATTCCTATGAAGGGACAAGGTGTAGAGGGGGATGGGAGAGTAAAGTCTCCCTGAACCCTGAAAGCTTTGTCTTGGTTACCCCCTTTAGATAGGGATATAAGTTAGGTAGATAGATAGATCGATCTATATACATTATTATATATATTATATATATTATATATATTACCTATTACTATTATTATCATCAAATTGCACTATGTTAACTAAAATAAACTAAACCACAATGAACAATACAATGTACAATACAAAATGCACTTCAGCTCCTTATAATCATTTAACCTAGTAAAGTAGTGTTGAAAGTTAGTGTTAAATGTTACATGCCCTGTAAGGAAGGTGAGGCATCAGGTCATGCAGCGAGGGTAGGCCAGCCAGGTCAAGGATGGTGGGGAGAGTGTCCAATATAGAAACTGGTGCATCTGATGTGACCCCTGCTGGGATATGTCCAGGCCATCGGTAGATGCCAGGCACTCTGATGCCACCCTCAGCTGCTCCCATGCCTTTGCCCCCTGTGGGAAAACCATCAAAGTTGACAGCAATAATTTTGCAAATTTCAAAAAATTCAAAAGCCATCCTCTCCCACTTCAATGTAGCAAGCCATGCTGTCACTCTACCTTTAAAGAGTCCATTGTGCCCTCCTGAGCGCTGACCATTTTCATCTATGTACTCCAAGTGGCCACCATTGTCAGAGAGGAAGTAGACGATTGTGTTGTCCTCCAGTTTGTGTTCATGGAGGGCTGCTAGGATCTCTCCCAAGGATGCGTCCATCTCCTCCACGTTATCTCCATACCTATGGCAGACAGGTGGGACATCAACCATGGGAGCGGTTGTGCATGCATACGTGTATGTGTGCGTGCGCACTGAAGATGGATGAAGACAATCACAGACAAGTCAAGGACTACAAGGTAAATTTGAAAAAAGCCAGCTTAGCACAACATAAAGAATGATAATGCAGAGGAGTTCCAAATGAAGCAGTGAACAACTTGTTGAAAAGTGATGGTAAGAAGGGACACATTCATAGGAGTCACAATGTACAATGTGAGCATAACTTTTTGTTGTTCCTTTTTATCACTATCAAAATAATGGTCATAACACCCTCATCACAGCAAAGATACTCACACCACACCCTTGACTCTCATGACACCATCAGCAAGGGTGATCACATCATCACAATAATCTTTTCACCACACACCTTCGACCCTCCACATACACTCCAGCAACACTGACCTTCCATGAGCACTCCTTCCAGCCATCTGAGGAACAGTGAACATTGGCGTGTGGACATGAAGAAAAGAGTGGTACAAAAAGAAAGGTCGTTCCTCCCTGGCATAGCGGGCAATGAGGCCAGCTGAATGGCTGGCCAATTGCTGGGAAAGGCCCTGTAATACCATTGGTTGTTGCACTACTACTTCATCTTCCATCAGAACTGCATTAAGGTGGCGGTTCATCCATGGGGATACCTGAGAAGGGAAGGTTTTTTCCTTTTTATTTTATACTCAAATGAGATGGCTGGAAAGCACAAGAATCTGAATGGATCATAAACTTGGACATGGAATAGGACACAGCAGTCCAGAGTGTGTGCTGTGGAAATTAACTATTTGAAAGGAGCATGTGGCGTGACAAGATGAGAGGATGACTGCAATGAAAGATGTGGCATGGGAACTTGTGCAAATGGAGTGAAAGTTGGTGTAGTGGAATGGCTGAAAATTTTGAGGGAAAGCAGAATGAAGAGTTTGTGAAGAAAATGTATGTTAGTGAAATTGAGGATTCTAGGAGTACATGCATGATAGGTGATAGAGAGGGTTTGAACAAGCAAAGGAGGGAGTGTGTGGATAGGGAGAGGTGGAGGCTCTTCTGCTGTGAACGACCCTTTGGGAAATGTTTCCGAAGGGAACGAGCCATCAAAAACTAGTAATAGATAGATATAAATGTCTACCCTTCTTTCTCTACTTTCTTTTGATTTTATGTCACTGTGAAGGAGACAGAATGTCATCATCATTTTCTAGGTATGTCCATTACCTCTCCAGGTATTTCTCTTCATCAAAATAGTCTCTTAAACACTACAAACCATCTTATTGGAGCCATACACTTACCTGCCACCAGTAAGGTGTGTGGAATGCATAGTGTGTGTAGAAGAACCATGTGATGACTAGGCCTGTGGTCAAAACACACAACCATAAGAAAAAAAGTAGTGGCCGCCGCCCACACACCCACAACAGGGTCACCACAGATGTCACTGCCACAGTTACCAGGATCTGCAGTGGAAGAGGAGGTTGTATGAGATGCTTATTATTACCATTTCCTAATATTTTCTTGAAGAGGATGGCTTCATATGATTAGTACTTTTTTTTTATATATATATCATTAATCGTTGCCAGTAGGCTTATGGAGGCACAGATGGACTTGCCTCGCCTGTTATTTGGCGTAGATTTTTCAGATTTTTTTATAGTGATGCCTCAATTGTTTACTTGAACCAAGGTTGGGTCCATGTACTTGTACTTGGTACTTGGACTTAAGTACATATTTTCATGTACTTGTACTTAGACCCAAAGTACTTGAAAAATACCAAGTTCATTCAAGTACATTGTATTTAATCAAAAGTTATATACTGTATACTATAGATTCTAGCGAACTTTGTGTTAATACTATTGGGTAAATACGTTCATTGAGTGTTATGATATTGTAGTGTAATATAGGATAAAGGAGCATAATTATGTAGTATTTTCACAATTGGTAACATTCTACAGTAGACACTATCTCGCTGTGATGCCACTGTCACGCTCCACTCTCCACTCTTTCACCTTGTACTTGTACTTGTACTTAAGTACAATGACATGTACTTGTACTTGGACTTAAGTACATAGCAAAGTGACTGTACTTGTATTTGTACTTGTACTTGGAAAATGTCCAGGTACTTGGACTTGGACTTAAGTATAGTCGTCTGTACTTGGACCCAACCCTGACTTGAACAAACATCTTAACACTGAAACATGATTTCATAACATATGGCCATGCAGCTTACTCTTCCCTTTCTATAGCAGCATTGGTAAGAAACCTCACCTGGTAGAAAGGATCTGAGCCATCGAGGGGAAAGTAGAAGAATGGCTGATTGGAGTCCATATGGTAATGAAGGGTGAAGAGTGTGCCAAAGAAGTGTTGGAAGCCATGTTGCTGTGGCGCTAAGCATTTCTGTCCAAGAAGGCCACAACCTGAGCCCAGGTGCCACTTGCCTGTCCAATAAACCCCATCAATCACTTACACACTACAACATAGAATCATAGTATTTTCAGGGTTAATGTGTGTGTGTGTGTGTGTGTGTGTGTGTGTGTGTGTGTGTGTGTGTGTGTAAAGATGACAAGACTGGTATATATCACACTCGTCTTTTGCCCAGACATATATACGTATATATCTTCTACAACTACAACCATAACCCAGTGAGGTCCTAAGTGGTACCTACACCCATTAACCTTCTAATCCTACAATCTCTCTTTGAACACTTGACCTACATGGAAATAGTTTACCCTTTACCCTATGAAAGGTTACAACCAGGCCCGTCGCAACAGGGCAAGCAAACCAAGCCATTGCCTGGGGCCCCGAGCTGGATTGGGGCCCCAGGCAACGACTGGTTATGAATTGAATGCAACAAATTGTGTGAGCGCCCCTTGAAATTCTGTGATGGTCAATGCATAATGTGAGTTATGTGACATCACACACACACACACACACACACACACACACAGGACTGGCACTTATGTTAATTGAGCGTGATGTTCGCCGGTCTTTGGACATGGAGGGCATTGTGGTTGCCTTTGCTGAAGCCAAGGCTCCCAAAATGCAGTTTTAGGTACATGTGTGTGCAATTTGGGGGTGTTTAGGTGTGTTTGAGGGTAGAAAGTGAGTTTTTTGGGGGTATGTGTGTTTTTTGGTATGTTTGGGTGTGTGTTTGGGGGTAGAAAGTGGGTGTTTGAGTGTGTGTTTGGATGTGTGTGTGTGTTGAGTGTGTTATTTATGTTATTTTTCAAGTTTCTGTAACAATTGTAGATTTTTAATTTTGTCGCCCAAAATTTTTCCGCGTAAATTTGGTCGAATGTGTTTTTGCCATTTTAATAAGAAAATATTTGTCATACAGCAATAATGTATAGATGTTAATATATTAAGTTTGATGTTGTCTATCTAATGGTGAAACCAGATTTAAAATATACCTTATAGTTTAGTAGGAAATTTAGGTTTTGTTGAAATTTTGTCAAAAAAACTAATATATTATTTTCTCAGTTACTAATAAACCAATTTCATTCTACTATAGCTCAAAAGAACGAGCGTTTCCTGCTCTTTATCTACTATTCTATAAGTCTTTTACGTAAACCTCATAGTTTTTGAGTTATTTAACAAAACGTGATTTGTTAAAAAAAATCTAAGGGTGTTGCCTTGGAAATTTCATGAAAATTTTGACACCTCAGAATCTCATGAAAATTTATACATATAAGTTTTCAAGAATAAAGAACACGAATATAGACTCAATTTTATCGTTACTATAATATTAAACACTATATAAACATTGTATTTTAATTATTTATTTATTTATTTTTTTTATTATTTTTTTTATTTATATATATATATATTATATATATATATATATATATATATATATATATATATATATATATATATATATATATATATATATATATAGGAAGGAAGGAAAATGTTTATAGATACTAATATCTCTCTCTCTCTCTCTCTCTCTCTCTCTTATTCTCTCTCTCTCCAATGCGTACACACAGCTTGGCCAGCCCATGTACGTACAGTGGCAGGATAACCACACGCCTTCACCCCTCATGAGCGCGTTGGTTCGGGAAAGAACGAAAATACCGAGGAGGTAAGATTATATAAAATAAATAAAATAATTAAGTAAAAAAGGTAGGTTTTCGATAGAAAAAATAAAAGAGGTTTGAAGCAGCTGACTTTTACAACGATCCTGTCCGTCTGTCTGCTAATATTAGCCTTATTATTATTATTATAATGTATGTATATAGATAGATAGATAGATAGATAGATAGATTATTATTATTCCCCGTTATATCAGAAAGTCCGTTAAAATGATGTAATGAAGAATAATTGAACGGAAACATTAATATTTAGCGTAATATTTTTCTAATCAATAATTCTTGCATTGTTTTTTTTAGGTATGCATTTTTGCACATAATGGCCTTAAAGATTAATCTTATGTGTGTGTGTGTGTGTGTGTGTACTTTTATTTATGTTGGATCTTAAAATTACTATGCAACTTGAATGTGTGAATGTGAAACAATATTTTATTGATATAAAGTGCAGGTGAACGTAAACAGTGTTGTTTTTTTTTTGGTGTGTGTGTGTGGTGGGGGGGGAGGCCCCGGTTGGTGTCCATTTCGCTTGGGGCCCCAAATGCCTGGAAACGGTTTAATCACACCCTCTCATAACACCTTTGAGCATTGAAATTACGGAGGCTTCTACTACTAATGTTGTTGTTGCTATTACTACTACTCAACAACAACAACTACTACCACCACTACTACTACTACTACTACTACTACTCCTACGTCTGAGGTACATTTACACTGTCCCTACACCCCCAAGCATTGCACTCACCCACGGCAGCAGTACTGTAGTTTGCAGCAGCAAGGGCCTTAGCCAAAGTGATTTCTTCGAGAGGTAAGCCAACTTTGCTGGCCAAATGTATTATTACTGGTGGTGTATTCCTCTCTCCAACCAAACCTGCAAACATTGGGTTAATTAGTAAGATGATAACTTCTTTGGTCTGTTATATTTGGTCTGTTCAATAGTCTGTAAGTAAGTAAGTCTGTAAGGAGAGAGCTGTTGGTGTTCCTGGTACCAGAGCCATGGGGACCAACACATAACTCGTAGCCAGCTCTCTCAGTGCCAGTGGCAGCATTGAAGTCACCCAAGACGATGAGTGTGTCCCGGCTGGGGCACTGATCCAAAACAGAGTCAAGTTTAGCGTAGAATGTCTACTTACTACTACTTAGAAAGACAAGGAGTATTAACAGATAGACAATTTTGATTCAGAATAGGAAGGTCTTGCATCACCAACTTGAGAATTTTTTACTCGAGTGATAGATATAACACAAGAACAAGATGGATAGGCAGATTGCATATTTTTAGACTTAAACAAGGTATTCGATAATGTTCTGCACATGAGATTACTATAGAAGTTGGAATACATTGGAGGATTGAAAGGAACAATAAAGAACTGGATGGATGACTAGCTTTAAAGAAGAGAAATGAGAACAGTGGTAAAGGATGAAAAATATGAATGGAGAGAAGTGAAAAGTGGAGTACCACAGGGAACCATTTTAGAACCAATAATGTTTTCAGTATATGTAAATGACATAACAGAAGGAGTAGGCTAAGCAGCTATATAAATCTGTTTGCAGGTGATGCAAAAGTACATAAGAAGATAAGAAACCACAAGGATCTCAAAGAGTCACAACATGATATAAACGAGATGAAGAAGAGTGATATGAGACCCAAATTAATATATAAATTAGGACAAAAAAGCATTTCAATAGAAAAAGAAGATAAATATTTGGGGGTAGTAATGCAGGATAATTATCACCAGATGAAATATTTGGGGACACATTCATAATGTTAAAAAATATACAGTATATATATATATATATATATATATATATATATATATATATATATATATATATATATATATATATATATATTACATAATATATCATAATAATGGCACTATCTCCTGAGTAACCTTGAGCCTGCTTACCATAACGTGCTGGGTAACGGGCAGTGAGAAGGGCAGCTCGACTTGGGGAACAGAATGCAGCCACAGAGAGATGGTGATTCAGTTGTACACCATCCCTCGCAAGGCTAACCCAAAGGAGAAACAGGTTAGAAGTGTATAAGTGTATTTACTTTGCAATATCCCATCACATCTTAGACAGGCACATTTTACTCCTACTGAGTATTTGAGGCTCAGAGAAATGGATATTTGAGACAATTAACATAAATTACTTCATATAGCAGGAAGAAAAAATGGAAAAATAAAAATTACCCTATAGCAACCTATCGTAACGTAAGCTACGATAGTGAGGTTCGGTTATAAATGGTTTCGTAAAGTGTACCTCACACTGATATTCTGTACGATATGTATCTTGTGCAGAACTAAAATAATACATAGATCTGTTAGGCTGTAATCATGCATGGTTACCACTACTTCTAGTTTGGGCAAGGAAAACTTAAGCAAACAGTTTTGTAATCTATGCTGAACACACCTGTCTATATTAGGGGTCTTGATAGTTTTGTTGCCATAGCAGCCCACATCACCAATACCAAGGTCGTCAGCCACAAGGATAACAATGTTGGGCGGCCTCTGTTGCTTCTTATTCTCCACTGGCTCATTTGGCACTTCAGTCACCTCTGCCTCCTGCTCCTTGACGGCGGCTGCCACTGCCAGCGCTGCCACAGCTATTGTCACTGCTGCCCACCTCATTACTGTGAGAGTGTGTGTGCGCAAGAGGAATGTCAAATTAAGCCATACGGATACAATGACCTAGTTTGTAGATATATAAATCAAATGTTGAGTAATACATGTTTCATATAATATAACATATCACAAGCAACTTTGCCCTAGAGTGGCCTAGATTGTCTACAGTACAGGTAAATAAATGTGTGTGTGTGTATATATATATATATATATATATATACACACGTCAATCCCTACAATTTTTTACTAATCATATACTATCATGACATTTAGTTGAATCTAACCTACAGACAGAGCCAGGTAGAAACACCATGCTCTGGTGCTGTAAGAGTGTAAGTTATTTAGGGCCACTAAAAATCCACAATTTTATTATTACACACATCATGCCCAGCCACTGTATGAGGCTGAACCCTGGTACTGATACCAACTCTCTCTAGAGCAGGGGTTCTCAACCTTTTTAATCTTATGTACCCCTTGAAGTCTTTCAATATTGGTCACGTACCCTTTACCCAGAATGCAGCATCAAGAAGGGTAAAAAGAAATGCATGGTTTATCAACTTAGTTTATACACTGCACACCACAGTCAGTCACCACACCACACTGTCATACTGCACACCCCACAGTCACATAATGGCAACAAATGTACCCATCAATTCATTGGTACACTTTCCCAACATTCTTGCCCATGAATTCGTCACAACATAACATATGCGTCCAGGAATTCATCAGTAAATAATAACAAATGTGTCCACGAATTATTGGTGTGATGACAAAAAATCTGCTCATAAATCTATCAGTACATAAAATTTATTATTAAATGCGCCCATAAATTCATCAGTACCTCACGTAATAACAACAATAATTGTCTGTGAATTTATGGATCAGTCCAGGTTCTATAATAGACCTAACTCCCTGCCCCCAGCACATGTGGGCTGGGTACAGCAATAAATTTACTAACCAACAGGCAGACAGATAAACATACATACATTGATGATCACAATCTCTGCCGCAACCGCCGTTGGCAGACATAACTGAAAGCCACAAACTTGGCCATGAAACCATTACCAGTTATTATGGCTGCAGTGTAGGCACATCACTCCTTAGCTACAAGCAAAACCCATGACTACATAAATGAGGTAACTTAAATGTAAGGTTGTATGGCAAGTGTAGCCCAAGAGAGCTTTCTCTCAATTTAATGACATAACTCCAAGAGTTTCCTTAACGTTGTCACCTAGTGTCCTGGTTCTAGTGGAGGACACATCTAGCCTAGCACATGTAGGCCACTTTCTACAAATAGTTTTGCACTTATTTAAGTCTTATTCAGAACCAAAGTTTTTTGAGAAACCTGTCACGTACCCCCAAAATTCCTGTCACGTACCCCTTGGGGTACGCGTACCCCAGGTTGAAAACCCCTGCTCTAGAGTCTCGAGCCCTGCTTCTAGGTATGTATGTGCTGGCATTTCTAGCCTTTATTTCTCCAAACAAATTGTTGGAAACATAACTGACACAACTTTTTTCTCTCTCGCTTTATTTCACCTTCACAGTTTCACGTTTTTACTTTTCTTTAATTTCAAATGGAGAAAATTATGGAAGCTGAAACTTCAGACTTCTGAAGGATCAAAAAACTCCTCACGGACGAGCATTTCGAGACATAAATGGAAGAAATGTCCCGAAAAATAATAACACATGGCAACACAATAATATGTAAGTTTCATTGAAAAATGTATTTCCCCAGACTATGGCCTTGCTAAACTTGTCTTCTAGGATTTACGGTTCAAGGATGAAGCGTGAAAGATCACTCACTCACAATATATTCTTTGAGCGAGAAGATTTACAGCATATCAAATATTAGAATCAGACCTCTTAATGACAACAGTATCCCTATAGTGTGTAGAGGGAAAAATGGCTTGATATTGAATGAAACTGTCTCGACTCATGATTAATTTCAACCACAATTAACAATGATGTTTATTAGTATTGCTAAACAAGAGCTATTAGTTCATTTTTATAATATAGTGTTAGAATTTTCGAGATTGTGCGTGGCTGTGGGAGAGCGGTGCCGACTGGGGGAGAGGGTTGGCCTTGCCTCTCAGGTAGAACAAAATAACAAGTGGGAAAAAACGCCTAGCGGAGATAGACGGAGGTAATACGTACAACAAAAGGTGTCGTAAGCATCATTATTCTACAGTTTTGTTACGTGTGTTCAGCAGTATAGCAGTGAGTCTCTAAAATGTGAGAGAGAGAGAGAGAGAGAGAGAGAGAGAGAGAGAGAGAGAGAGAGAGAGAGAGAGAGAGAGAGAGAGAGAGAGAGAGAGAGAGAGAGAGAGAGAGAGAGAGAAGAGAGAGAGAGAGGAGAGGAGAGAGAGAGAGAGAGAGAGAGAGAGAGAGAGAGAGAGAGAGAGAGAGAGCATCATTAAAATGATTAGCGTATCGTCGTCAGGCAATGATTGTAATGTGCTGTAGTACTTCCTTCTCTCCATGTCGTACTTGCAATACAATGAACTAATAGTGCTTGACTGAGGATCATTACAATATGTCCCCTACCTTTTATAGCCTTAGATGACTACCACAACAATGATCTGTCCAGCCCATTGAAACGTTTATTTATACGTCTGGCAGCGACCAGCATGTATGCAGAGTGCATAAAGATGATAAAAAGACACAATCCTCATATATATGACATCTTCATCACTCTTATAATAATACAGATAGCAAATACATACTTATAATTAGAAGTGACAAACCAAAATGTTGCCGAAAACAGCTTTTCAAGAATTAAGGGATTTCCCCACTTGTAGGAAAGAGTCGTGCAACAGGTACCGCTATCTACTTGCCTAACTTATTTATATCAGGAAATAGTAACAGTTCTAGAGACAGTAACTAGGCAATAAACGAAAACTGGTGCAATCTAAAAACACATAATAAGGAATAAATAAGATATAGGTAGTGTAAGGCGTGTGTGCCTACTGTACGTCTGCGTCCTTACCTGTCGGGCCGGTATCTCTGTCTCCCTCTCACACCCCTACCTCACCTGGTTTTACCTGGAGACTTGTTGTTAGTTGCCAACGCTGCAGTTCAATAAGTAGCAAGTGTGTGTATTTGGAGGTGGTATTTATATTCGTCAATCTTTTAATAAGTGTTTAACATATAAGTACTTGATGGGTTGAAAATTCTACTAATGTTTTGTTTTGTTCCTAAAACACTGGTTTCGTATTGAAGGGCAACGTTACTTTTTGCCACATTTTTTTCTGTCGTTCCCAGTAAGTACTAAGTAGGAAAACAAGGATATGAAGAAACACCTTTTACTATTATTATAATTAATATTATTATTACTATTATTATTATTATTATCATTATTGTCATTATATATTATTATTTTTATTATTATTACTATTATCATTATTATTACTATTATTACTATTATTATTATCATTATTATTTATATTATTATTATCATTATTATCATTACTACTTTTATAAATATTTTCATTATCATAATTATAATTAATCGTAGTAGTAGTAAGTTCTTGTTGATGTACGTAGATACTAAAGCAAAAGTGAAAGAGAGAGAGAGAGAGAGAGAGAGAGAGAGAGAGAGAGAGAGAGAGAGAGAGAGAGAGAGAGAGAGAGAGAGAGAGAGAGATAGTTGATTTGATTTGATTTGATTAATTTATTACACCCGGTGTCAAACATTACAAATTATTTAATAACAATGTCAATGTGTATCAACTGGTGAGAGAGAGAGAGAGTGTGTGTGTGTGTGTGTGTGGGTGAAAATAGAAAGAGACAAAATAATAATCGGAAATGAAAACTGATGATCGCAAACCTCATTATATATTTTCAGTCATTCATCTACGCGGGATGCGGTATTGCCGTATGGGGATCAAATATTTATAGTTTTTCTCATTTCATTATTCTTATATAAGAATTATTTACTAAGGAGACCTAATATTTGTAATTCACACTATAAACACGAAGAAAGTGTGAATGAAGGGAAGAATAAAAACATTAAAATTTTTGCTCATCAATAATATCGAAAAATTTAGTGAGTAATAAGGTGAAGGTAAGAACGACGTGGAACACACACTTCTAATAATCACAAGACATACACCAACTGATTTTGAGCAAATAAAAAAAGTACGATAAAAATGCAATCTTTTATCCAACGGAGATCGACCCTTTACTGGTTAAGTACATCCTTTTATAAAAATATCTACTTCCAGTGGATTTTCAATCAATCAATTTTGCAGATATCTGACTTGTGGCTGATTCTGCGTACACATTTTTAACGCCTGGACTACTGGACTGGCATGTAAGACAGTCCTAGACTTTTTAGTCAAACCGGATAACCAAAATCCCAAAATATGAAACAATGGTCTTTCTTAATAACAAAAAATAAATACTTAGGAGTTGGTTTCTGATAATACAACAGATTCCTTACGGCAGTTCATTCACTAAGCTTGATTTTAGCCAGTTACTCGGTGTAAAGGTGACGTTTTACCTGAACCACTTCTTAGTTTGAGATAAAATAGGTACTATTAAAAATCTTATTACTGTAACAGAATAACCGTAATTACATTCATAAATGACAAAAATCTATATCTATAATTATTATTGTAGTGCGTTACGCCAAGAGCCCGGATAGCTCAGTCGGTAGAGCGTTAGGCTTTTAACCTAACGGTCCAGGGTTCGAGTCCCTGTTCGGGCGTTTCTTTTTCTACTCTTCTTAACCAGTGCTCAGTTCAGATAAATCTTTATTGACCATTATAATCACGCATCTAACATATACATAAAAATACCAGTATCAACCGAAGCTAACATTTTCTTTGAGGTAGCTGGTGCAGGAACACTCGTGTATTGATTTTAGCTGGAGTAGGCAAAAACAAAACCAAAAAGTCTACGTTAAAAAAAAAAAAGTCTACGGTCAACACATTGCAGTTTTGGCATGCATGAAGTGATATAATATTTAAGTAGGTGTAATTTTTTAGCCAAAATTTTGCAATCAACCTCACCTGCTTCAACGACGGCCCTGTGGCGCAATGGTAGCGCGTCTGACTCCAGATCAGAAGGCTGGGTGTTCGAGTCACTCCAGGGTCACTAGTTTTGTGATTTCTACAATGATTTTTCATTTTCATTTTTCTAATACATTTTTTTCGAATAGAGTGACAAGCGCGGCGCGACGGGGGTGGGGGAGTACAGTGGCAAATGATGTAATGGCGGCTCCGACCAAACTAACATGACAGGTGTTCCAGTTCCATGAGGTGTAATTGCACTATATATGTATGCATATACTTTTATATCTTATTCGTATTTCAGTGACGCAACGTGGCTTTTCATCAGTCGAAAGTCCCTGCAATTACAACAATGTTACCCTTGTTAATTCTCTCCTTATGACGTGGGGGGGGGGAGGAGGAGAAGGAGGTCAGACATTTTCAACACTTGCTGAGAGGTAACATTTTTTTTCCTTTTCTTTCTGGCCCACACTGAATCCATATACATCACATACTAGCATACCTTTCTAGTCAGGGTTTCATATTTAGTAAAAGAAAACCATAGCCAGGATTAGACTTCCACTAAGATAGTGTTCCTTAACTCAGGTGAGGCTCAGCAGCCCAAAAATGTACTTCAATTTGGAATACACTTTTGGTGCTGCTGGAAATGGGCTTGATCAATGTGTAAGGCAGTCTCTCAGGACAGTTGCTTAATTAATGAAGAGTGACTTTCGGTAACATAAGGCCAAGGAACACCTTCTGATTGGCTTCTTATAATTAGTTTTATAGAATGAATAACAAATCCAAAAATATAGTTTATAAACTTTTTAGCGTTTTAGCAAATATAGTGTTTGCAACCAAATCATTTGTGGTGCTGAGTTATCTTACAACGGCTTCAAAGGGTGCTGGACTGTCTTTATCCAAGCACAGGGTTGCTGAGGTCACACAAGGTTAGAAACACTGCACTTAATCCTACAATGAAACTATACTTAACATTAGTGTCTAGTTTCCATTCAATAAAAGATATTTCACTAATTTACTAGGATATTATTAGTCATTAATTTGATTTTTAAAAATCTTCCTGTAACTCCTTTAAATCCTATATGTTAATAACTTTCCAAAAATTTTATTTAGTATTCCCACTGATTGAAATATGAACTCAAATATAAAGCATAACCCGTGGAATGATAATTGTTGAGTATACACCTCACACCAACACAGCTGCATCTCCACTCACACTACTCCTCATCTACTTTGCATTGCATTACTTGATGGAAAATTTAACGTTCATGAAACGATACTTTCAGTGGCGCTATACGATGTACTATTCCTCCTTGCAAGGCCAACCCAGTCCCGCCACCACGGCAGGGGCATTTTCCAATATTATTCTAGTTTCATCCGTCTCACTGCGAAGGACACTTACGTGTTATATGAGGTGCCTTCTGCACATGTAAGACACTGCTGTTTTGTTTTTCCGTCGGAAAGAATTCGTTCCGGATATTAATTATGTTCAATAACTAACTGGGGAGTTCGTGGGGTGCGGAGCCCCAAACTTTGTTAAATTTGGTTAGGTTAGATTTAGTTACATTAGATTAAAAAAAACAAGAATAGTGTCGTTGGAAAGTCTGCATCAAGCAATACAAAAACATGGCGGGCTTGCATGGGTGCAACACTAGAAATATACCCATTTTCCAAGCTGGGTTCGGTAAATGTGTATTACCAAAGCAGAAACGCAATACTATGAGACTCACCAGTAGTTAAGTGGTCCAGTAGTACTAGAGGCCTACATCTTTATGTGCTGTCACTGCTGTTGTGGCCGTGGGAAAGTGTTTTAAAGGTTGAAGAAAGTGGCGCTGGGGTACAGCGTGGCGTTTGTTTACAAGACTGGCGAGTGGCGACGCACTGCTCAAAACAGATTCTTAATAATAAAATTATCTATACATCAATGCATGGATTTTAATATATTAATACATTTTCTATTTGTTTATGTCACGAATTTTGTTTCATAGCTTCTTTAGAGTTTAAGGTAATCATTTAACACTTAAAAAGAAGCTCATATGAGTAGTTCCAAAGGATGACTATCCATCTCCTCGTCGATAATGAACCTTCAAACACAATGCCCCATTAGTAGCCCTTAATTATTGTAATATTAAGATGCAATTGCCTATTGTGAAGTATGTGTACTGTGCCAAGTTAATCTAAGACCAAATATTGCGTTCCTCTGGAACATTATTTATTTTTCCATTATGTAGACTAATTCAGTATCATCAACCAGTTTCCATGCTATTTGGCATATGTGTAATGGTATCTTTGTGTACAAAACGATATTAGGTTGATTAAGCTATGAATGAAAGGAGGCAACGCGACTTATTATGGTTTCTGGGAAGGCATGTAGATTATAATGTATTTATAATGTAATAATGCGATATTTTGGTGTGCAGGATGGAATGAGTAAGGAGCTCACTTGATATATAGGAGGCAAGGACATGCATGCAGGGGAGGCAAACCACGATCATTTTAGGGAGGATTATGATTGAGTGGAGTGTCAAAAAAAAGTTTTATAAACCACATTTATGTAACACTCAATGAAAGGTGATTGATAGGTCAAGTATATAGTGAAGTGGCCCTAACAAATTAAATCACTGAACAAATCGATTTCTTTCCTTTCATTCTGTTATTTCGGTGTATCAAATGTATCCAAAAACAATTTCTTATTTCCATCTTTATTAATTTCTCATCTAATCTTTTCTTAGCGACACTACATGCACAAAATACTCCATATATTTATTCCTAACTACACTACGGTGATTGATACATATGGAAGAGGGTTACTCCAGGGGACACGGTAATATTTCGGAACAAGTCGTCGGCTGCTAACTGAGTTACACCCTCGATCCCCTTCGTGCCCCAGTTGTTGTGTTCGTCAGGAGTTTCTTCGGCGGAGATACGCGTTGGTGGAGGTGAAGGGAGGCGTCCGTGCATGGAAGATGTGTTCGTGTGGTAGGGTACATGTGGTGGTGGTGGTGGTGGTCCCGCTGCCGTTACCACACGCCTCAACATAGCAACTTCCTGAAGAAGGGATTGACTCTCCTGCTGGGATGTCCGGACTCGCGCTAGTAACTCAAAACTCTGTGAAGTGTGTGAGAGAGTCATGGGTTAGTTGTGGAATGGGATGCGCTTGTTATAGTAGTAGTAGTAGTAGTAGTAGTAAAAATTATAGTAGTGATGATGGTGGTAGTGCACACATTAAATTACTAAGGAATGTGGTGCAGTAAGCCATTACAAAATATTTTTTTTAGCCATCAGAAGTTTGCAAAAAATCTGTGCAAAAAATACCACTATCACTGCAATTACTAGGCTATTACTGGTACTGCTACTACTACTATTATTATTACTACTACTACTACTACTACTACTACTACTACTACTAATAATAATAATAATAATAATAATAATAAAGATAATAATAGTAATAATAATAATTATGATGATAATAACAGTAATGATATAATGATAATAATAATTATAATAATAATAATGATAATAATAATAATGATAATAATAATGATAACAATAATAACAATGATAATAACAATAATACTACTAATGATAATAATAATAATAATAATAATAATAATAATACAAATTATAATAGTAATAATAACAACAATCTTCCTTCACAAACCAACTAATAAAACAATCCACAAACAACTAATAGAATAACTAATACCATAAACATTCTTAGCTCCTTCGTTTTGCACCCACGTCTTCTTCCCTACCTTTGTGACAGAGCCTCGATCTTGTTATGCAACATGTTACTATACTTGTCCACAGAGTCAAGTTTCACAGAGGTAGCCCACAGCAGCACACGGTAGCGGAGGCAGTCTTCACATCCCCCTGCAGACCCTGAATAGCGTCCTGAAAGTCTATCCAATCGCGTGTTCTGTTTATTTACTTCTAACTGGACATCCGTTATGCCCTCCCCAACGATTTGCAGGAGTGCGGCGTAAGAGTTGCATCTTTCGCATTGAGGTTCTTCTATATTTTCTTCAGTTTCGTGTTTAACTTTTGCTTCATCTTGTTTTGTTTCTGTTTCCGGATCTGTTGGTGATTCTTCTTCTGTTTGTATAAGGCCGTTTTCCTGTGTTTGTTCCTTGTTTTCATTTTCTCTTTCTGTTGATTGTTTTTCTGTTTCTCCGTTTGTTTCTTTGTCATTTTGTCCATTTTGTGTTTTGTTGCTTTCTGTGTTTGATTCTTCTTTATTTTCCTTCTCTCCGTTGTCTTTATCATTCTGTCCTTTGTCACTTTCTTCAGTTTCGTCCTTTTCTTTTTCCTCTTTCATTCCATCTTTCTCCTTTCCACTTTCAGCACTATCACGCTTTTCACCATCTTTTGTTTTGCTTTCCTCTTTATTTGGATTTATTTCCTCATCATTTCCTGTTACGTTTTCTTCCTGTTTCTCCTCCTCCTTTATGACCTTTGTCTCCTCATCATCATCTTTTTCGATCTGCTTCGTGTGTATGTCACTTTTTATATCATTCCCCTCTCCATCTTTTTTGCTTTCCTTCGCTCCATCTTCCATTTCATTTTCTGTCTTCCCCTCCTTTTCTTCTTTCTCCTCTTCTTTATCTTCTTCCACTTTCTCCTTTTCTCCCTTTTCTTCCTTGTTAACACCCTCATTTTCTCCTCTCGCCTCTTTGTTATCTTCCTTATCTTGAACATTGTCATTATTTTTCTCCTCTTTCGTCTCATTTGTCTTATCTTCGTTTTTAAATGTCTCGTCAGAGATCTCTTTATCTTCATTCTTGTCTTCTTCCATCGCTTTATCTTCTTTTTTTTCATCTTCTTCATTATCAATATCATTATCATCATTATCATCACCATCATCATCATCATCATCATCATTAGGTTCCTCTTTACCATCTTTTTCTCCTGTTTTTTCCACGTTGTCGGTGATGGTGGAGGATGAGGATGGTGTAGTAATGGTGGTGGTGGTAGGGATGGGAATGGTGGTGGAGGCGGTGGGAATGGTACTGGAAGCTGCTGAAGTGGTGGACGAAGTGGTGTCTGCTGGTGTGGTATTAGTAATAGTGGTAGGTTCAGTTGTTGTGGTGGTAGTGGTGGAGTCTAACCCAACGGCGTCAGTGGGGACAGTCGCTTCTCCAGTCAAGGCTGCTAACCCTCGCCCCATCTCCTCCAGCCTGATTCTGGTCGCCGAGACGAAGAAAAGGAAAGAAAAAGGAGTGGAAGAGATGGTAGTGTAAAAACAGGTTAATTTTACCCGTACCTCTGCCTCTTTATCCTTGAGGGCGTCCAAGGCTCGCTGGTAGAGGCCTCCATATACCCTTAGTTGATCCTTCCCGTGGACTGCTTCCTCTCGCACCTTCTC
>JAPQNM010000014.1:2537973-2582973 GCA_029783475.1 Metacarcinus magister | reverse complement strand
GCAGTTCCAGCAGCCACCTCCAGGCTCCACCACCGTCTCCTACACCCACCACGCCCATACGCACGCACGCCCATACATACCCGCGAACAGGTTGCAAAAAAAGAAAAAAAAGTTAGTGAGAGAGAGAGAGAGAGAGAGAGAGAGAGAGAGAGAGAGAGAGAGAGAGAGAGAGAGAGAGAGAGAGAGAGGGGGGGGGAGGAACGTTCATACCTTGTGCAGTGTGGTGGTGTTGGTGGTGGGGGGATGATAACTTATCCTGAGGTGTTTCATCATAGAGCAGGTGTCTGAGCCTCGCCACCGCCTCTCTGTACCGTAGGGAGTCTGGCACATCCATCCTGTTATAATGATCAGCGGTATAAATAATTGGATCATCATCATCATCATCATCATCATCATCATCATCATCATCATCATCATCATCATCATCATCATCATCATCATCATCATAAGAAAATAAGGAGGCTGGAAAAAGGTCAACTCCTACACAAGGCAGCTCCTTCATCATTTTCCTTTAACAGATGATAGGATTATGACGGTTTTATCTTTTCTCTTTCCCTCGTTTTCAGAAGTTATGAGGGATTTCAAAACACACACACACACGCACACACACACACACACACACACACACACACACACACACACACACACACACACACACACAGTTGGGTTAGTAGATGAAAGAAGCAACACTACAAATATTGATTACTTTACTGCACTTATTACCACTTTACTGTATAATAAAGATAATAATGATAACAATAATGGTATTGATAAAAATAATAGTAATTATAATGAATAACAATAACAACAACAACAATAAATATTAGCTTCCATCACATTAATAATATTGAACATATGGCAAAGAAAAAAAAGGAAAGAGCCCACATACTTCATAAATAATAATAAAAAAAAACTCGTACACACATTACAGCTTATATCATACTAGGTGGTAATACATAATACACTGATATAACCTCACCTCACTTTTCAGAAGATGCCGTGAACATAAATATCGTTGGGGTAGATCGAAAGAATGCTTATTAAACTTTTACTGCACCGACTACGTCACTCTTTCAGAATACCGCATAGCTTTCCACGATCTGCTCTTTCTTATCTCTCCATGTTCCACTTCTTCCTTCTCTCTTCATTCCTCCGTTTCTTTAACTTCCTCCAAACACAACTAAGATGCATTGGTTTCAACGGTACGGAGTTAAATAATGCATTTTCTTTTGTTTACGCAGGGCAGGAGTGCGTGGAGGAGGATAGGGATGTGTGCGTGTATAGTAGTCTGGCGTTTGTGGCCATGTGCCTGACTGACGCTGGCTGGCTGTCTGGCCCGTGTGTGTGTGTGTGTGTGTGTGTGTGTGTGTGTGTGTGTTAGAAATGTCGACCTTAACGCAACATTGATTTTACCTCCTGTCCTCCTCTCTACTAGCACTAGCAGCTGGAACCCTCCCCCACCTCCTCTCTCTCTCTCTCTCTCTCTCTCTCTCTCTCTCTCTCTCTCTCTCTCTCTCTCTCTCTCTCTCTCTTCTTCTTCTTCTTCATGAATATGGAAAAACTGAATAAGTTTTATAAGAATGGAGATGAGGTGGTGATTGATGAAGTTATTTTATTATTGAACCAAGTAGGGAAAGAAGAAAGAGTGCCGAGAAAGAGGAATTAATATAGAATGACACTACTGCATAAGGGAGGACATAAGAGAAGGAATGAGTTGAAAAAAACTAATGACTTATTGCTGTTATGAACACAGAAGGCAAAGTCCAGCTTTACCTCCTCCCTTATAGATAACTTTCTAGTGTTTCTACACTCACTTTGTTTCCCCTTGACTACAGACCCGAATAGACACTTGAGACCCATTTTTTCTAACTATTTTTTCCACTTTCTTTCTTTGGGGTCATCAGAGACTCTTCTATTTTATTTTGTTCGGAAGCCAGTAACGAGATTCTAGTTACACTTTCACTAGAGATCCCACCGCTGCCACCATCATAATGCCTCAATGGTTGAAACATAATATAATATGATCTAAAGGAGTTGAGAAGCTGTGGCTGGGATCAAACCCCTCCGCGTACCAATCAGACCATAATAATCACTAAGGTCCTAGTGGAGTTCGGTCAGCGTTGATTGTCCTGTCACGATATACATGAGTTCTGCAGCTGTGTGCCATGGGGAAGGATGACACTGTAAAGCATGAGTTACTGGAATGTGAGAAGTATGACATTGATATAATGGAAATGATGCATGTGATTCTGACTGAAATGGGATGGAATGAATGAAGTGGTTGAAAGAACTGGAAGGGAATGGATGGTATTGTTGCTGGGACTGTGTGGGGAGACGAATTCACAGACGATTAACACGGTGAAAGAGCTTCCTAGGTGTAGAAATTAAATCATGTAAATTGAGTAAGTTCTTATTCTGCTTGTTTTTTATACTTTTTTCTATCACAGGAGATGTCGCTATCTAGGCCTTGAGTTGTGATGAATGGCAAGTCACATGTGACGTGGGATCAAGATCAGCAGGTCGGAATACGCGGGAACACTTGTAAACAAACATGGCCACGGTACAGGCGAAGGACCAGCCAACCCTCGGTAAGAACCTTCATTTACCACTATAATTGACCTTTGAATAACATGTCTTTTTGCCCTATAATATACACATACCAGTAGTCTTACTTGATATACTTAGTTTGCCCCGTCAAGGTGAAATGTATATGAACTAGCATTGAACAGTGTGTTGGGCAATGAGGTTAAATTTATGCCACGTTTTAAGATTAGCTGTGACAGGTGTTGATATTGGTGAAGGAAGGTTAATGTGAGTACTTGGTGTTTGTGTTTCAGATGGGGCCAATGAGCAGGGGTTCCTGTCCTATTTTCGGAACCTGCCAGAGGTAAGGCAAAATCCCTTTGTGTTTTTTATATATATTCTTTTTTAATTTAACTTGTGTTCTTTAGAGATATTAGGTTATAAGTGAGATGATTGGTTACCGAAGGACGTATCAAGCTCTTCATGAGTGTCTTCATCAATCAAGGTCATACATGCTCCTGGGGATTTATTCAAGGTCAAATTATGGTTTATGTATAGATAGATATGTTGCATGTCACTGATGTTTTAGATTAGATGGCTGCTTCAACCCATGATGTGATTCTTTTAATGGTTCAACTCTACCTCCAGTCCATGTCATGTAGAGTGGTGGGAGTAGTAGTCTGGGTGAAGATATTTAATGTGGCTGCGATAGGCTATTATGTGAGGTATAGTTGATGACCTTTTGGGGTGTCTATAGGGGGCTTGTCACCCAATTTAGGAGGTTATTAACTATGACCATGTTTCCCTTTCTTCCAGAAACCCAACACAACCATACGAGTGTTTGACCGTGGAGAATACTACACCGTGCATGGCCAGGATGCCCTGCTGGCTGCCAGGGATCTCTTCCGGACTCATGCAGTGGTGAAGATGCTTGGCAGTGGTGAGAGAGGGAGGAGGGTGTTGTGTAGAGTGTTGGAGACAGGGATTGAGTGGATGAATAATGGAGTGAAGGGAGAAGAATTTAAACTGGAATTTAACCTTGTTAGTTTTTACTTTTTCTCAACCAAAGTTTCACAACAAGCTTTCATGTATATTTCTTATTGGCTTGGAAGATTAAAAAAAAAAAAGAGGCTTTAAGGCAAGATGTTGGGGAGGTTTATGAGGATGACAGGGATATTATGGGTGTAAATATGAAAACATCTATTGCTGCTACCACTTGCTATCTTTTGCTCTTTCCTCTATACCTCCAGGAACCATAATATGCATGTACAGTAACTTAATTCTCCCTTCTTCCACCACCACTAGGTAGCAAGAAGGTAGAGTCAGTGGTGCTGAGTCGACTGAACTTTGAATCCTTCATGCGAGACCTGCTGTTGGTGAAGCATTATAGGGTGGAGGTGTTCAAGTCTAAATCAAGCTCCAAGAATGACTGGGAACTGGAATACAAGGTGAGTGATACTGGACTGTCTCTGTGTGTGTGTGTGCTTATAAAATGAATGAGGTTAAGATGACTTTCCTTCACTCAGCCTTCCTTTTATCACATCAACTCTCACATTATTATTCTTATTATCCTGTAATCTTGTCTGCTAACCTAACCTAACCTAACCTAACACCTGAGGGACTGAGGGTTCATTCAGTTTACTTCTCTGACAGGCTTCCCCAGGCAACCTTTCCCAGCTGGAGGAGGTTCTCTTTGGGGCGAACACTGACTGTACTGTTACTACGGGGGTCATGGCTGTTAAGGTGGTCACAGATGGAAGCCAGAAGGTGAGTGTGGCTGTGGGTTATGCTGGAGTTATTTTTTTTCTTCTACTTACAACAATTGGTTTAGTTTTGTAATCTATCAGCATTAGTTTATTTCTTGTCGCTCTTTATGCTTATATAGGATTAAATTTTTATTCTTTTTATAAATACTCTCTTTTTATGTGTATTTTCCACATGTTATAAGATTTCTCTCTTCCTGTAGGTTGTGTTGATGTTATCTTATAATGTTATAATGAATATCTTTTTTTCCTTCAGTTTTCATCACATTCATTAGCATTAGATACATGGGAATTAATTCTTTATTACTGCCTTCAGGTGGTGGGTGTAGGGTATGTTGACGTGGCAGGGCAGGAGATCCGATTGGCAGAGTTTAATGACACCGAGAACTTCTGTAACTTGGAAGCCCTTGTGGTGCAGCTGTCCCCTAAGGAGTGTCTGCTGCCCTCTGGAGACCATGGACCAACTGGAGCCAGACTGAAGCAGGTGAGAGGTGTGGGCTGGCTGTAGGTAACCTGGAGTATGCTGTTAAGGTGATATTTAGTGTATTTATTAAGCACTCGCCCATTTGTTTTTCCGTCTGATTAGGATGTGTTTGTTCTTTCCATTACTTCTGCAGGTACTCAAATGCTGGTTTTTTTTGGTAACCTGGTGTTTTTTGGTACACTTTCCTGTTCTATTTATATTTCTTAAAATGACGAGCAGATGTTTCCCTTCCATTATTTATTGTGTCGGTATTTGGGTGTCCTGTGCTGTATTTAGGAGTTTCTTGTATGTGTTATTTGAGTCATTTCTTAAGTCATAACCATTCCTTTCCTTCACACACAAAACCTCCCTCAACCAGCTAGCACCATTCTTTCTTCAACCACAATGCTACCACCAACCAACTACCAGCTACTAACATCCTTCCTCTCCCACAGGTGATGTCCCGTAATCCCCTGCTGGTGACAGAGAGGAAACGCAATGAGTTCAACAACAAGGATGCAGAGCAGGATCTTGGTCGGTTGTTGAGGAAGAAGAAAGGTGGTGCTTCTGCCTCCAAGGAGCTGGCTGGTTCACATGCTACATCAGCCCTCGCAGCTGTGATTAAGTACTTGGAGGTGTGTATGTGTGTGTGTGTGTGTTTGTGTGGGCATGTTTTATTTATATGTCATTACTACCAACTTTCACGTGGTTGAATTACTTGAAAAATGAATGAGTTTGGTTTTTCATGCACTTTCATTCTCTCTCCCCCCTCTCTCTCTTTCTTTTTCTTTTTCTTTGCCCTCCCATTGTCACATTCTCCCGTCCTTTCCCTCCCCAGTTGCTGAGTGATGAATCCAACTTTGGCCAATTCTCTCTCAAACCATACGACTTGAGTCACTTCATGCGCTTGGATGCTGCAGCAGTAAGAGCCCTTCATGTGGAGCCTGTGGAAGGTGGAAGGGAGGGGGCAGGGGCTCCAGCAGCCAAGACACACTCACTCCTTGGCCTTCTGGACAAGTGCCGCACCTCCCTGGGTCATCGCCTGATGCTCCAGTGGCTGCGGCAACCCCTTGTTGACATAAATAAGATTGGTGAGCTGTGTGAAAAGCCATAATTTTTGTTCTGTACTTCCTTTTGCTCATGAGTTTCTCAGGAAGCATCCTTTTTGTCTTTAATAACATTTGCAAACATTCTAAAAAGAGTTTCTCATTCTTATCTTTTTCACTCTAATGCCTAATCCTTGGAAGTCCCTCAAGGTGATAGTTATGGCCTCAGAGCACCTTGTAGTGTTATGGTATTTACCCTGACCTGTCTTGGCAATGATTATGACCTGCTTCTCTAGAGGAGCGCTTGGACCTGGTGGAGGCGCTGGTGTCCTCAGTACAGCTCCGCCACAGTCTTGGCGAAGACCACCTCAAGCAGATTCCTGACCTCCACCGCCTCTCACGCAAACTGACACGCAAGGAAGCTAATCTCCAGGACTGCTACAGGTATTACTCTTTCCAGTCCTCTCTTCCTCCATCTTCCAGGATTGGCGATTCCAGTGCTTGAATATGTAGAATGAATAGAGGCGTTAAAACTGTCATCTTTCTTTGTACAGGTTTTATAGATGTGTGGAGCGGCTATCTAACCTATGTGAAGCAATAGGACGGTATGATGGGGAACACACCACCTCCCTTGCAGCTGTCTTCACCACGCCACTGCAGGTGTGTGCGTGTGCGAACTATTTTTGTAACTATTTTCAATCCTTAACAGTAACATATCACAAAGTATAATTAAATGATGATTAACTGAACCATTTTGGGATCATTATTTTTTCTGTTTAACCATTTTTTATGTCATGGCATTCATCTCCTTTTTCTCACTCCCTTACTGCTAACTATCATCATCATCATCTAACCATCTTTTTACCCACGGCAGGAAATTATATCGGATCTAGCCAAGTTCCAAGAGATGATTGAGACCACAATGGACCTGGAAATGGCCAATAAAGGAGAATATGTGATCAAGGCTGACTTTGACAATAGCTTAACAGGTGTGTGGGTGAGCTTTTCATAAATAAAGGGGATTGGGAAGGGAAGTAATGAGCGGGTATTGTTAATGGGGGAGAATGACTTTGGGAGTAACTGTTAAGTGGTGTAAGATGTGTGAATGGAAAGTGTGTGTGTGTTCCTCTCTCTCACTCCACTTGATCTTTTTAGTTTAGTATATATTTTCTCTCTCTCATCTTCCTTCATCTTATTGACTATTTCCTCCCATTTCCGTTCCTTATCTCTTCTTTATCAGACTCGTAGTAACCTTTTCTTATTTCCATCCTTCTATGATTCTCTTTTAATCTCCTTTTTTCCTCTTTACTTCCTCATTTACTATCTCCTTTCCTTATCTTTTCTCATTCTCTTCCTCCTTTCCTACAGAGTTGAGAGAGACCATGGACAACCTGGAGGAGGAGATTCAAGGTCAGATGAGAAAGGTATCCAATGATCTGTGTTTAGAGTCTGGCAAGAGTCTGAAGCTGGAATCCAACTCTCAGCTCGGCTACCACTTTCGCATCACACTCAAGGTACGGATTGGGTTTTGTTTGTGAATGTTTATAAATGTTTTTTGTGATATGGCAACTTTGTGGTATATGTACTTTTTTTTTGTTTTTGTATTACTGTTTCTGTAAAAGAAGATCATCAGATAATTGAAAAATGAGTAACTTTTCAAATGTTTTTATCGCCATCATCTCATATAATTTCCTTTATTTCTGTGTTCTGTATTCTTTGCTCGTAAATCCTCAGTCTCGTATCATGTATCGATCAATATTCTCTTTTTCATTATTTTTCATTCATACCACAGTTGGTTGTTAAACTGTACCATTCATTCTTCCTCTGGCTCTACCTGCCGTGTTGAATAAATGACGATAATAATGATAATAATAATTCTTTCTTGCAGGAGGAGAAGGTCCTTCGCAACAACAGGAGCTACACCATTATCGACACCAACAAGACAGGTGTGAGGTTCAGGAACGGGGCGCTGCAGGACCTCAATGAACAGTATCTGGCGGCAAAGGATGAGTATGCCGAGCAGCAGAAGACCTTAGTAGAGGAGATCATTGGGATTGCCTGTGAGTATTAGGAAGAAGGATGAGGGTGAGGCAGATGACCATGAGGAAGGGATGAGATAGGGCTTATGATGGAGATAAGAGATGGGACTGGAGGAGAAAAGAAGAGAGAAAGGTAATGCAGCTGGTCTAGAATAATGATGTGACAGGAAGGAATGAATGAAAGGAGGAAGAGAAGGGATTGATTATAATGAGTGTTGTAGGGAAGGGTAAGGAAGAGAATGCTTAGTGTGGGATATGAAAAACTTAAGAATAATATCAGGGAAGTATTGGGAAGTATTGGGAATGAATGAAGACTTATAAAAGCACCAAAGGAAAGGATGACATTTTGACAACCACAGGAAAGAAAGCTTAGGAAGATTTTATGGTTTTTCATGAAGCACAACAGTAAGTGGAGAAAATAATTTAGGTTAAAGAAGAGAGAGAAAAAAAAACTAATATAACCAAAAGAAATACAATTAAAAAAACAAAAAAAAATCATCATCTTGCAAGGGGTGACTCAATGCATTTTTTCCCTTCACTAGCTGGGTATGTTGAAGTGATCCAGAGTTTAGCACAAGTGTTGGGTGTGCTTGACTGTACCCATGCCCTCGCCTCTGCTGCTGTGAGTGCCCCGGTGCCCTATGTGCGGCCGCGTCTGCTGGCCCGGGGCTCTGGGGTCCTGAAGCTGGAGGGCATGAGGCACCCTTGTCTGGAGATGCAGGATGAGGTGTCCTTTATACCCAATGATTGCTCCTTTGGAAGTGGTAAGTGGCAGCTTTCTTCACTCCTTACACTCAGCAAGAACAAAGATATTTTCCGGCATAAAAGCATAATTCCACTAAATAAATAGGTAAATTTACTCCACATTCATCCACCCTTCATCCACCCTCCATCCACCTACCCACAGAGTCAGGCCGCTTCCACATCATTACGGGTCCGAACATGGGTGGTAAGAGCACCTTCCTGCGGTCAGTGGGTGTGGCGGTGCTGATGGCACAGATGGGCTCCTTCGTGTCCTGCCAGAATGCTGAGGTGTCCATCGTTGACTCCATCTTAGGTGAGGCTTGGATATTATTTCCTTATATATTTCATCTTTTGGTCATAAGTTTCTTGCGGGTGAAGATATGTGTTATGGTATTTAATAATTGTTTGATCTGTATTTCTTTACTTCACTTTACTTCTACTCATTAACTTAATTTCCTCCTTTCACTTTCTGTTTAGTATTTTGATCACATTTCATCTTATCGTCTCTGTCCGCAGCTCGTGTTGGTGCAGGAGACAACCAGCAGAGGGGAGTGTCCACCTTTATGGCTGAGATGCTTGAGACCTCCACCATTCTGAGGGTATGTAGGGATTGGGCTGAGGCAGAGGAGGCCAGGAGTTGCTTATTGCATTTGGGGCTAATTCTATAAAGACAAATACTGCTTAAATTATCTTAAAATGGTTGGGGCTTAGGTAGAGGAGGTGAATTTTGTGCTTTCATGAAATAATCTACTTGTCTTTCTCTTCCTCCTTTCCTTGTTTTTCATAGCATATCACCAATACAATCTCCTTCATTTTAGTTCCTAGCAATTCACTTTTTTTTTTAACATTCCTGAAATGGTCTTCCTTCCGTTTCTCTCTCCCCTTGATCAGCATTTTTAACATAACTTTTCTCCCTCATAGTCAGCCACTGAGAATTCCCTCATCCTCATCGACGAGCTGGGACGAGGAACCTCCACCTATGATGGCTTTGGCCTCGCCTGGGCATTATCTGAGTGAGTGTTGGATGTTAGGTTGTGATGGAACTGCGGAACTTTCTCTGCTTTGATGCTGGAAAGTTACATTTATTACATTTTATAATATTTTTCTTTACAAGCTTCCCATTTCAGTGTAGTAGTAAATAATGAAGTACTAAATGCATCTTGTCCCTTGGCAGACACATAGCCAAGGAGATCAGGTCCTTCACTCTGTTTGCCACTCACTTCCATGAGGTGACGGCACTGGGGAAGGAGGTGGACAGTGTTAAGAACTTCCACGTCACTGCTACCACAGCTCACGGCACTCTCACTCTCCTCTACCTGGTAAGCATCTCTCCTAACACCATCTCTTCTTTCTTCCCCTCCTTCCTCCTCATTTAGTGCTTCTTCTTTTCACTTCCTTTAATGAACACACCTTTCCTCTCTCACCAGGTTCGTCCCGGCCCCTGTGACCGGAGCTTTGGTATCCATGTGGCTGAGCTTGCAAACTTCCCGGCCACTGCAATAGAGGTGAGTGTTAAGTCGTACAAGTGAGTCGTATATGAGGTTATATTTAGAAGTTAAGATCTGGGAGAAGCTTCATAATGGTAATAGTTTGTCAAGTTTTCCTCTCATAATGTTCTTTGTTCCTTAGTTTGCGAGGCAGAAAGCTCGGGAGATGGAAGACGACTTTGGGGATTTGGAAGATGATTCTGAGGAAGCAGTAAGGAAGAGGAAGCTGCAAAAAGAGGTAAGAGAGAGACAGAGAGAGTCGTGTTTTGTATACCACTTACTTTTACTATTGTTAAAACTATTTTCTAGTATATGGTAATCTAAAATCCCTGACAGTTTGATATTTTAAGGCCAGGAAGGATATGAAGTTATATTCTGCTTGAAATGTGTTTGAAGAAAGTGCTGGTTGGTGTTTTAATCAGTTTTTACCAATGTAATCTTACTTCTTAAAACTCAATCCCTAATAATATTTTTTGGTGATATTTAACCTGAGCTTTTTAAACAGTTTCTAATATTTTTCTGGTAAACTGTGTTTCCTTTGATTTCAGGAAGGGGAGAAGGTGATTGAAGATTTCCTGACTAAGATTAGCAAGCTGGACTGTGATGCGTTGACTGATGAGCAGCTGGAGAAGGAGGTTGGGAAGTTACGTGAGGAGGCTCGGTCCCACAATAACCCTTACATTGCCCACTTATTGCCCAGGGAGGCCTAAGCATCTTCAGACCAGTTCAGAGGAAAAAACAACTGGTCTATAGGAAGCAAGATAACCTCGACCAGACCAGACTAGGCCAGATTAGAAGTGTGCTAGGGAAAACCAGGTGAAGCTTAGTAGGTCTTGAGGCTGAATTGTGTTTGAAGCTACAGTACAAATTCCATTGAGAAAACTTAGAACCACACTGATAATCTATTTTTATTGTGCTTAGCTACAACTAAACAATACATTATGGTAAATAGGAAATGCACATGAATTTATCAAACCATTGGTGTATTTATTATTGTGGTTTATATCACTGCCTGCTGCTGACTATTGTTTCAAGGATCCTGCAATTGAATCAGTCTGTCAAGTCATGATTGTATACTTTAGGTGAGGTTGTTGCTGCAGTAGTTTCAAATGTGAAATGTTTCCTCTTTCCTGATGTGGCGCTGATTTTATTCGCATTAACTCACTCACTTTTTACGTGATAATTAAGAAAGCTCATTATCTGATAGAAGGATACTCTAGACTGTTGTACAAGGACTGGCTGCTGTAGGTCTGGTGTTTGTTGTCTTCCTTTAATTAAAGCTGAAGAAGAATTCAAGAAAGAGGTGGGACGTGTCATCATTCCTAGTTTATTTTTGAAAGTACAATTAATGTTGTATGTTTGTAATAAAAGTACTAAAATAAGTTGTGAAAATTTTGTTTTATTGCATTGTGGAAGTATCTATTGATATAGGTGATGATAATACTTAAAGTTCCATGGTGACTGGAGGATAATTTACATATTATTAACAATAAAGATTTCCTTATTTCTTGTGGAAGGTTGAATGTGTTGGGTTGATGTTTAACTACCAGAATAATGTGTCCCATGAAGACAGCTCCTTCCATACTTGATGTTTCTTTACCCTTTGTGAGGTTAAATTCAGACAATGTCAAGGTTGTTATGTGTTTTGCCTGTTATTTAACCCTTAAACCACCTTTTCCATCCCTTTTGGGTGAGACAAGTATTAAATATAGTATTTTCTCTGGTTAGCATGTTGAATGATCACTGTAATGTTAGGTTAGGAGCGAGAGTTAAAATATTGAGTGGAGGAAGGTGAGGATGACAGTCGTGATACAGGAATAAACTAATTAAAACTCAGGTAACCACAACAAATAGCAGGTGACATACCCTGGGTAAGAAGATGTGAGTGAGTGGAAGGGAGAGTTGAGGAGGAGGAGAGGAATAGGCAAGGGGGATGCAGAGGGTAAGGAGAGGAAGTGTGAAGGGATTACATGGAATCTTATTAATGTCATGGATGGAAGGAGAGCAGCAGGAGATGATGGTGGTGGTGGAGAGATATTAGTAGCGAGTGGTAGGATGGATGAACCCAATTAGATTCTCTCTCTCTCTCTCTCTCTCTCTCTCTCTCTCTCTCTCTCACTGGGAATTACCACACCAGAGGAGAGGAGACGAAGCCGTGTCTGTGACGAGGAGAATGGCCACACCTTGGAACACTACCTCAGAGACTGTCAAACAGTGAATAAAATACGCGTGCAGTGTGTAGTGCCGAATCCCACCCTTACAGACCTAGCCAAACACTTTTTAAATGTCCTCCCAAAAACACTAAGTAACTTTCCCAAGTTTTGCGATGTAACTAAATAAAAACCCATATATAATACATGTACCCATAATCATATATATATAATATTAATATTACTCTAACTATTCTAAGTGATGAGACATGCCTTTATTAGGCAATACATGTCTCTTTCACATGTATGATGTATTCATATTGTGAATAAAAGTTATGAATCTGAATCTGAATCTCTCTCTCAAACATTATAGATTGTGGGTAGATGGCACATCTCGGCCCTTGGGGAGAAAATGAAAAGCGTATAAAGGAAATATCTAATGAGTGCACTAAAAGCAAGAACGTGCTTAACAATATGAGTGTACTGTTGATTTAAAAAAAAAAGTAATAAAAAAAGAGGAGGTAGGGTATAAACAAGGCCACCTAGATCCTTTTTTAGGTGTCATTGGTATAAAAAAAACTCAAAATAGTGCAGGTGTAAAAAGTTATTGTATGAAAATTCAATTAATTTAGTTTTAAAACGTAAAAGTATTGATATGTAAGTAAAAGATAGTCATATTGTCTCTGACGCATTGTCAATTGTTTAACGAAGCAGCGTCACTTGGCCCACGTGGAAGCTCAAGGTACTTGAAGGTAGTAGCGACGGATCTTCTCCACCTTAATCAGTGTAATCTAGACTACTTGGAGTATTTCTCTCATTACTACTTCCCGAAAAAAACACCGTGAACTAGTTGGGAGGCAGTGACTGAACCAGTGATGACGAAGGCTGCGAGAAAAACGAGAAAATGATGTGTTAGTAAGCTGCTGGTAAGCCGCTAAGCCCAACCTGGCTCGGTGAGTAAGCATTGCTTTAATGTATATGTTTTTTTTTATATCATAGGTGTGTATGCATGCGTGTATCAACTTCAACTTTAAAAATTTTTTTTTGATAATGCGTGTATGTATGCATGTATAAGCTTCAATTTATTATTATTTTTTTTAAGTAAATGGGTTGGTGTGTGTGTGTGCGTTGGTGTGTGGGGTCATGCTATGCGCCTTGTTACTGCTCCTCGCCCTCTCTCTCTCCCGCCTTCTGCCACCTAGTCAATTGAAGTTCCTATGCAGTTTACGTGGGTGGACGATTTGGTGTAACATTCCTTTCATGTTCTTTATAACCTACAGGTGCTGGTGGTACTGAACATACTTTGGTTAGTCGTTATCCTAGGCAGCGAAGGGCTGGTGGCGGTGTTTACAGTGTTGCTATTCTCTCCGGCGGTGACTGAAGCGTTTGAAACAGTCCTTAATTAATCAATCATTCCCTCGATTCATGAAACAATTTGATAACTTTAGCAATGTTTAGTCCTTCCTGCTTCCACACATGATTGCAAACGGCCTGTCATGTGCTTCTTTTATTAATCCATCACGTAGATCACACCAACTGTTTTCCTTTCATCACACACTCTCATGACTCGTGTAGGCTTAGATCTCTTTAACTTGAGCATTGTCTATTTCACTTGGTCACGAATGAGCGAAATTAAAATATATCGTATGAAAGAGGATGAAATATACACTATAACCCCCATTGCCTTAGTATAGGGCTAAGCGGTAGATGGAGGGATGTGGGGGGTGTTGGGGGGCGGTGCGCAGGTTGCAACCTGCATGGTCGGGCGAAGAGGAAGGTAAGTAGTGCGTTTGTCACCCTATTAAAACATACATTCTGTTTTGCCTATCGTAGCGCATTATTCCAATCCCTTGTATTAGCCTCGGTTGGAATGTCATGTAGTGTGAATATAAATGCTTGTTTTGAAAAGAATTACGTTTATTAGGGTGTATGATGATTAGCGTGGGTAGGTGGGAGGCGGCGGAGGAATACACGCAAATGCAGGTGGTCACTCGGAGGAAGGAAGCTGGCACGTGTCTAAGGGACAAATATCCACATTTACTCTCCCCTGAGGCTCCATTCTCTCTACATAGCTGCTTGAAGGTAAATAAGTAATGGTAGTGTTATCTAATATAAGTCAAGAGTAGTATATATATCAAATAACATGAATTATATATAACCTGTTAAATGTAGTGTATGCAACCATTTATCAAGCCATTTTTTTTTCATCCTAGGTTATAATTTCCTGCCGATCGCTTATATTCCTTAATTTTCAGCAGACAGACTTTTAAAACTAGTCTGTGAATGGTTAAGACTGACCAGTGGTAATGTATATGGTTACACTAGCGTTATTTTTGCGCTTATTAATGTTATTTTACTTATATTAATGATCTTTTAAGTTTATTAGTATGATATCATAATGAATGTGGATGGAACTTAATTATTCTTGTTTTTCAGGCAATAGTGATAAAACAGTGACTTTGAAACACGAAGGAAATTTGAAATGAAGGCTACGCGGACTAGACTACGTCACGCTGTACTACGTAAGTGTTAACATTTATTAGGTTGATTACTATATCAATTACTTTTTTATTATGTAGTTTTTGATGATATTAAACTTTTCTTGATGTACGACTTAAGGAAAATAATGTGGTGATGTAATGTGGTAGTGTTTTAAAGTTCGTCTCATTAAATTTTTTTCATGTCAAGATGGAAATCATTTTGGTATTATTGCAGTACCAACCAATACACCACACGTAACTATAAACTCTCAGGGTCTAGATGACACTGTTAGGAGCATTTCTAGCCCCATATTACACTGTCGTGTGTGTGTGTGTGTGTGTGTGTGTGTGTGTGAGATTTTCTTAATTTGGAGGACAGTTTCAAAGGGAAAATGGAAATGTTCGAGCAGCACGAATTCTGAAATCCATGTGATTACTCTTGATACATTGCCTCATCAGTGTTGTGTTCGTGATGGCTGCTTGCACTCCCACTCGTTGAACTGTAATAATTTTGTTCATCACTGAGTTTCCCGTTGATGCTACTCACTGGGGCGTCCTGGTGGGGTTGGGGGTGAGGCTGCCGGGGTTATGAAGGGCCTGTCCCTTGGGGAAATTTATCACACTGTTAATTATGATGATTCATTGTGATTTAACGCTGCTAAATCTTTCGTTCTTTGAAATGAAAAAAAATGTTTGTTGTGTTCATAATTGTTACGTTTTAATTCGTCGTCATCCTCAAAGAAGAGGAAGAAGAAGAAACACCAAAGTTATGAACAAATTAAGGTGATAAGATAATCATATTTATAATTTAATCAAAAAACGTAACCGCGGCGACATTAATATGAAGATATTCTTGCACATAATTATTAAAGTCTCAGGTAAACAACTTTTGATTAAACCTCTCAATATAAATGTTAAAACTTATATTTAATTTTTTTTTTTTATTTTACGTGGAAAATAGATTGACGGAAGGAACCTTGGAAGGGAAAATCCTGCTTAATATTTACTCCCTAAAATGTGAATTGTAAAATAGTTCTTAAAATGGGTAAGGCCAGTTTATTAGTACCGTTTCTTGGGTATCGTAATGATAAACATGAGTCAAGGGAGAAATATTACTAGGCTTCTGTATAACCTCTTGACTAGAAAATAAACTAGTCTATTGGAATTCCTAGCGGCCAAAAATGGCACTAGGCTACACCGATGTTTATAATAGTCATAATACTCTTATAAGGTGGACACTCTTGAACATTTTTATTAATCATTAGCATATGAAAAAAAAGTGAAGTGCTAGTTTTATTCATTGATAAGATGCTACTTATTTTAGAAAAGGGGAAATATAAATTAGTGTGTAGTTCGTCATTGATGTTTGCCCTGCAGGGAATATTATGGTGGTAGTGATGTGCTGGTCTCATCGTCTCATCATCATCATCATCATCATCATCATCATCATCATCATCATCATCATCATCATCATCATGGTATTTGTTCTGAAAGGAGACTTGAGGCCCCCTGGACGGTTCCCTGATACTTGAAGGGACTCCTACGTGCCATCCTTTGTCTGCAGGTGCCCCTTCCCCTCACTGCTTCCCCTTCCCCTCCTCCCTCATTCCCCTCACTCCCATCACCTCTCATCTCCTTCCAATTCTACTATCTATTTTCTTGTTCTTTTTCCTCCTCCCTCTTTCTTCCTTACCTGCATCTCCTCCCTCTTTCTCCTCCCTTACCTCCTCCTCTCCCTTCTCCTCTGGTCTTGTTGCTTATCCATGTCAAAAGTGAGAGAGAGAGAGAGAGAGAGAGAGAGAGAGAGAGAGAGAGAGAGAGAGAGAGAGAGAGAGAGAGAGAGAGAGAGAGGAACAAAATCGACGTGTGCCCTCAATATAATAATAGAAAATATACCTTGCTGTGACAGATTGATTGCATATTTGTTCATAGGTGAGCTTTACTTTAATTGTAGTCAACGTATGTAATCGTTTCCGTCACTCTTTTGAAGTAATCAAGTCCATAGATCAGTAACATGCATTTAAATAAATAGTCAAAGGCAACTCAGCGTGGTAAAATGATACTTGCAATAGGGGTTTATTGACTCGAATACTTGTTCGAACCCGTTCACCCGCTCATTATTTCGTTCCGCTGTCGACTTTTCACCGGCATCCAGGCTTGGTATTCAGTCTGCCTGCCTGCGTCCTCTCATCCAGCTACTTCCCAGCAGAATAAAGCATTAATAAAGCCTTGGTAAGAGTCCCTTTGAGTATTTTGTCCCTACTCACTACACTTTGCATTCCTTTCCTATTGAGATTACGTTTGGCATTTATACTACGTTGATTTGCTATCTTTATTACGTGCGTGTGACAAACTAGTGCAGGGAAGTGCGGGTGGGGAGTGTGCCGTCACGTTATTTTCCACCACATCGATCTACTTGACCTGTTATCTATTGGGGGCACACGTGGAGACTTGTGCTTTTTTTTTCTATCTTTGTATTGCTCTAAGGTTCTTTCAGGTATTTGATTAATAGGTTGAACCGTCTGTAATTATATTGAATTTTTTTCCTTTCAGCTGCATATGTACAGAGAGAGAGAGAAAGAGAGAGAGAAAGAAAGAGAGAGAGAGAGAGATCCTGTTTCCTTTTTATTCTATTTTCCTTTCCTCGTGAACCTTATCTAACACTCTCAGGACAGAGGCAGAAGGTGTAAGTTTGTAGTGATATAAAGTATAGTCCTTTCTCTTCCCTTACAGATGGTGTCAACAGGTGCGGGCTGACACTGGGTCGGGGGATCACATGGGGAACAGCCGCAAGTAAGTCGTTGGGGCCACGCCTTTACGGCAAAGCACGATGGACTGAACCCCCACTGTGCCTTTAATGTGACCCTCTAGCCAGTGCCACCACCACCACCACCACCACCACCATCATCACCACCCGAGCCTCAGTCGTCGCCCCGCGGAGCAAAGGTATGTAAATGACTTTCTCCACTGTATGTTTTGTGTCCCTCAGTGTTTTGACGGTAAGAAGTGAAGAGCAAGACGTACAGGGATAACAGGACTAGCTACAGGGTGGTGTGCTGGCAGGGGTGGTAGGGATTGAGAAGCTATAAAGGATGGGAAGAGGGAAGGGGAGGATTTTTGAAGGTGATGGGAAAGGGGAAGAAATTAGGCAAGAGGAACCCATTTGGACGATGGCTTCATACCTTTATACCTTGTCCAATTTACGTGTCCTAACTAAGCTGTGTCTCTCTGTCCATCTGTATGTATCGTGTTCTCTATTCATCCATTTAATTGTGTTTAGAGTCAGTGGCGATTAACAAGCGGACTACCGACAGCTAGATTGCGTTGGGCAGTGGGCTGAGGAGGATGTGAGGGTAGGGAGGGGAGAGGTGATTAAGGTGGGTGACGGGGGAGGTAGGAGAAGGTGATAAATGATATTCGAGGGTGGTGTAGGGTTGGAGTAGGGTGTGGGGTTGGAGTACAAAATCTGTGTGAGTGGCATGAAGTAAATAGTGGAAGTGGGTGATGGGTGGAACAGAGACGGGAGGAATGTATTTAGGTGCTCTGTCTAGGTTCAGCTCGTCGCCGCTCTCCCTCCTTTTCCTCTTTTTCCATAATTTACATTTGTCAGCATTTTCAAACCGTTCGTGTTTGCGTGAGTGAGCATCTTTCTTCTACATGTACAACGACAAAGACGACACGGAGGAGACCAGCGGGGAGAGATACAGGGAGGGATACAGGGAGGAGGGTTCGAGCGAGGAGGACAGCAAGAAAACTGAGAAAAATGAGGAAGAGATAGATGCGGGCAAAGGGTTTGGTGAAGATGAGGGATGGGAGGAGGTGCATAAGGTGAACATTAGGGAGAAGGTCATTAACGCCAAGGACGTGGTGGTGCAGGCCTACGGGAATTTCTTTCGGTACAGTCCAGGAGCTGTAGCGGACCTCATCGTCGTCGGGTGGCGGTGTTGGTTCCTGACGCTTAAAACACTGGAAACGGCCCTGGCGGTGTCCCCGAGGTCCAGCCCTTACGGTTTAGGGCTTTTGAGTTCTCTGAGGACCCTCTCGTTCCCTGGCTCACGTTTAGAGGTTCGTAAACGCTTGATTGAGAACTACGCTGCCTTCTCAGGGGAGTATTTCTGGGTGCTTTGGAATCTCATGTACCTGTGTGTGTGTCGCTTTGTTATCCCGTGGCGTGTGGCCCTGGCGATGGTGTTCCTGGCGTTATGTGGGTTCGTGCCCCTCGAGGACCGCCGCGTGGGTCCCTACCTCATGCCGCAGGACTTTCAAAGGTTGTTTCTGGTGATTGTGGCAGTGTGTATCTCCGGCGTGGCGGATGTAGTAGCGTGTTGCATCCTCTTTGCTTTCCCCATCATCTTGCTCCACCTCTTCTTCCATGACTCCGCCGTCTCATCCCATCGCCCTATCTTCAGTAATCTTATCTGGCGCTAACTGCACCTCCTTCCTCTCTTAATGGAATATTCCCTTCCTTCCTCCTCCTTCACCCTCTCCCTTCCTCACCAGTATTCCTGTGAGTGTATGCATAGCGCGATACACTTCCTACACACCTTCACGCTTCACACACTCACGTTTTTCATATCTCCTCCGCGCTGTTTAAACTGGAGCTTCCTTTGACTGATCATTTTCAGAGTATTACGTAAGGAAAAGTTTCCTTTTATCTTAGAAAACTCACTACTACTATTACGTCAAGTGCCATCCATAGTTGAATACCAGGAAACTTTTCTTTTTCCCTCTACAAAGTTTTCACAATCCCACGCTCACATATCCTGAAATTATACTTGAAATGAAATGATAAGTAATTGTGGTCCATATGTATACATGTTGCAAGCTTTTGAGTGGATAGGTGGTAGTTGTATGTGTGGATTTACCTGGTCTTATTTACCTGGTTATATTCACTTTACACCAGGATTTCAGTCAAGGTCTTGTCCTGCTTTTCGTTTATTATATTTTTTATCCAACCAAGAAGCTTTGTGCTCGTGGATGTTTTTTGCTCTTATTACTTGTGTATCGAGACGTCAATGCTTCTATTTGTGAATCGGATTTTATTTTTACATCATTTGTTGTTGTTGGTGTGTGTGTGTGTGTGTGTGTGTGTGTGTGTGTGTGTGTGTGTGTGTGTGTGTACGTGTACCTGTCTCGTTGCAGTGTCAGTTATAATCCCCTTAACACTTTTTGGAAACACTTAAAATCTTTGTTAACTGGTATCTATCTGTATGTATCTGTATCTATCCGTCCGTGGTGCCTTATCTGCCTCGGTATCATTAAGGTGCCAGCTGTCACCACCACCATCACTACTGCTGCGGTGCCGTGGCGTCTAATTACATGGTGATTACTCCTGGACCCGCTGTTGAAGGGATGGGAAACGCAGAGCTGTGGAATCAGCCACTGGAGTGATGATCCTGCCATCTACCGGCTTGATTTGTAATTACGTTGGGAACGCAGCCATTTATTGGTAATGCTTCGAACAAACCTGGCGACGACACTGCCATCTAGTGGAAATGGTAGTGTTTAGTATAACAATCAATCTTTCAGCTTATTTTCAGAGCATTGTACCGGAGTTGTGCTCGACCACTGATCGTGTAGACATGAATACTGAACCACCTACTATTCCCGGGTAGTTAAGTGCGGGAGCTGAATGATTTGCGTGGCCACTTATATACGTGGGTCCTTGCCACACCACACTGCGTTTACTGTGTACGAACCCTATCACGGGGGAAAGTATTTATTTATCTTTTTATTATATTTATTTATTTATTTATTTTTTATACAAGTGCTATCTGCCATTTAGTGTTGGGATGTTACACTAGATTTAAGTAGGAACATTGTTATCTATTGTGCAATACGTAATTCATAGATATTAACTTACTTTTATAGATTTTTTTTTCTATTTCTCTCTGCTCAATCCTTGTCTTACTCTCTTAACTCCCTTCTCTGTCTCCTTTACCCTCTCCTTTCTCTCGTCTCTCTGTCTCCCTTCCCCCTACCCCCTCCTCCCTTCCCCTCTTTTCCACAAGTCTCATTAACAAACAAACTCAACAGACAAGACTCTCCTTTCCCGGCCTTCCCTTTTCCAAGCGACGAAATTGGAGAGAGAGAGAGAGAGAGAGAGAGAGAGAGAGAGAGAGAGAGAGAGAGAGAGAGAGAGAGAGAGAGAGAGAGAGAGAGAGAGAGAGAAAGAAAGAAAGAGAGAGCCACCACCACTACCACTCTCCCTCATCATCCATGCCAAACTTTTCTTTCCTCTTCCTTTCTATTCCCTTCCTCTCCCCTTCCTTCCTCTTCTGATCACCCTTCCTACTCTTCTCCCATGCAGTCTCCCTTCCCTTCCCCTCTCTCATCTCCTTCCCCTTTCCCCTCTTCCCTCACCCATGCCAACGAGCCCCTTCCCCTTACCACTGACGGACAAAGCCACGCCAACAAATGTTCTCTTTATGCAAAGTGTATGGGTAGAGAGAGAGAGAGAGAGAGAGAGAGAGAGAGAGAGAGAGAGAGAGAGAGAGAGAGAGAGAGAGAGAGAGAGAGAGAGAGAGAGAGAGAGAGAGAGATGTCCTACTCTTTTTCCAATGCCCTTTTTCCCTTACCCTTACAAAACCCACATTTCCCCCTTCACTATTAAAGACTCCCTTCCCCTTCTTCCCCTTACCACAACCTTCCCCTTTATTCTATACCAACTCTTCCCACTTTCCTTCGATAACCTCCTTTCCTTCCCCTTAAGCTGGTTTCTTCCTTCCTTCCTCTTACTCTTCTTCCTCTTCTTCCTCGCACAATCATTCTTCTTCACCTCATTCTTAATTATTTTTTCTTCTTCCTTCTGCTTTTTTACGTAATCTTACACTAGCCTCCTTCTCTCCCGCCTCCTCCTCATTCCAATTTGCTGTCCTTTTGTCTCTTTCAAGTAGATTGTATAGTAATAGAGTGTAGCCACATAGACAGCCTCGTTAGGTCGAGTAGGACTGTTGCTGTCTGTTCTTCCTTTGTACTTCTTTGTACTCCTCCTCCTCCTCTTCCTCCTCCTCCATAAACTTCTTTAAAACACTGGATTATGACTTTCAGGAAATAAGTTAATTTCCCTCTCATGTTGCGCAGTGTGTGTGTGTGTGTGTGTGTGTGTGTGCGTGTGTGCGTGTGTGTGTGTGTGTGTGTGTGTGTGTGTGTATCATATTCTAGATAAAGCTGTTTCCTCCAATCCATTATACTCCTCCACTTCTCAATTCCTCCATCAGTGTCTTTCTCCACTCAATTCAGCTTCAGAAACAGTAAGAGAGGAGGAGGAGGAGGAGGAGGAGGAGGAGGAGGAGGAGGAGGAGGAGGAGGAATTAGCACAACGGATGCTAAGGGCCTCGTCAGCCCATCCCTCTTTACTCCCAAACTTTAAGGCCACACTTTAGCACAGTTTCCCCTCACCTCTCCTCCCTTCCCCTCCCCTTACACCCATCTCCCCTGTCCCTCCCAACCTGTCCTTTCCAGCGCTGTTTTCATCGGTCAGCGCCTGCATCAAGTCTGGCAAGAGTAGTGATGTTCTGCTCTTCCTCTTCCTCCTCTTCCTCCTCCTCCTCTTCTTGATATTATTCTACGAGATTTATTATTATTATTTTTTGTTATAGTTTTGATACCTGAAGAAAAATTGTCACTATGATCAACTGAACCATTTACTTATTGCTATTTACTGAAGGAAATAGATTGATAGATAGATAGAGAAAGATAGATAGAGAAAGATAGATAGAGAAAGAGAAAGAGAGAGAGAGTGCCACCCTACAACACCTTTGACACACCTGGCACCTGGCCCTGACCAATCCATCACCAAATATTGAATTGATTGACTTGTTGGCCAAAAATGGAAAGGAAACAGGAGATAAATGAAAGTGTCGACGGTGAAAGTAACAGCAAGGGAGAGTGATGGAAAAAAAGGGGGAACAAATGAAAGCAATGAATACTAAGGGAAAAAAATAAATGTTGATAATAGAGAGAGAAAAAAATATATAAAAAGAGATGAATTAAGGGAAGTGAATGAGTGAAAATTAAGCTGTGTCGTAACTGGATAGACGTGCGAATATTAAATAGAAACAAAAAAAAGGGGAAAGATAGATAATTGGAGAGTGAACTAAAATGAAGGAAAAGAAAAAAATCTGTAGTGTGAATGAATTAAGTTAAAAGTTAAAAAAAGGAGAAAAATGGGATAAATTAAACTTAAAAAGGTAGAAATTAACGCAGAGATTATTACTTGAGATAATTAACTAAATAAATGAGCCACTTACGTTAAGCAGGAGAGAGAGAGAGAGAGAGAGAGAGAGAGAGAGAGAGAGAGAGAGAGAGAGAGAGAGAGAGAGAGAGAGAGAGAGAGAGAAAAAAAAATATGAATGACCTAAGTTGCAAGATCAAGATTCACGGGAAAAACAAGAGATAAAAGGATGAAAAGTAGAGACATAAAAAAACGAAGAAATAAAAGAAAACAAAAAGAAAATATGAAAGAAGGAATAAAGGTAATGATGATGAGCAATTTTCTGGCTTGGCTCTCTAATCCCCTTTATATAATCGAATACTCTTTACTCTTTTCAATAGTATGGGAATTATTTTAGTACCAAGCGAGTTTCTGTACTGAATTGTTTTGTATACTTGATAAATAGAATGGCATGGCTGGCAACGCATCCGAACCAGCGGCAGCATTACCAAGAATTTCCCTAATTGCTTCCTTCAACTCGGTTCTAGGAAAATCTTGTCCTGCATTTGCGAAAAAAAACCCATTCTTGTGTTCTGTGATCTTCTTTTCAACTGGAGTAATGAACACACTTACATGCTGTTTACGGAGGGTCTCACACACTTCCGTTGGCTGTTGAACCTTTACTTTTTGTACATTTGTTAAGAGTCCAACAGTTGCTCGGGTTTGGGATCAATTAGTGGGAGGAGGAGAGAAAAGAGGGAGAGAATGTCGTCAATCATGTTGCATTTTTGATGTATACATTTTTATATTTATTCCATCTGCTTGCCTTCCATTTTTCATTCCTCCTCCTCCTCCTCCTCCTCCTACTCCTTCTCCTTCTCCTCCTCCTCCTCCTACTCCTTCTCCTTCTCCTCCTTCTCCTCCTCCTGCGCCTCCTTTTACAAGAAGCATCGTAGAAAATTTTCCTCAAAGTTGGAGAGGCGTTGAAGGAGGGAGGAAGGGATGAAGGAAAAGGAGGAGAGATGGAGGCAGGGATGGAAGGAGGGAGAGGAGAGTCACTGTCTTACCTGTGATGGTCGTCTGTGAGTGAGCAAGTAAGAGAGACGTGAGGAGGTAACATTTTTGTGCTCTCTCTCTCTCTCTCTCTCTCTCTCTCTCTCTCTCTCTCTCTCTCTCTCTCTCTCTCTCTCTCTCTCTCTCTCTCTCTCTGTACCAAAGCCTCGTGGGAGGAAAGAGGCTTTAGAGAGAGAGAGAGAGAGAGAGAGAGAGAGAGAGAGAGAGAGAGAGAGAGAGAGAGAGAGAGAGAGAGAGAGCACAAAATCAAAAATAAGAAAATTACACCTACATTATTCAGCACACACACACCCACTCCACACACACACACACACACACACACACACACACACACACACACACACACACACACACACACACACACACACACACACACACATGCTGTTTGAGGTCACTGCTCCATCAAAATCCCTCTCCTCTTCTCCTCCTCCTATTCCTCCTTCTCTTCCTCCTCCTCCTCCTTCTCCTTCCTTTTGCTTTGCGTTAAGTACTTGGCATTATGATCTTTTAATGCTGTTAATGTGCGAGAGAGAGAGAGAGAGAGAGAGAGAGAGAGAGAGAGAGAGAGAGAGAGAGAGAGAGAGAGAGAGAGAGAGAGAGAGAGATAATGCGTTACTCATGTTTATATCCCTCTCGCTATCTTTTTTTTCCCTTCCTCTTAATTCCTTCTCTCCTCTCATCTCTTCTTAGCTTCTTCCCCTCTCGTGTTTTTTTTCTTCCTTGAATTGCTGTTTCCCATCCTCCTCTTTTTCCCCTTCCACTCTTCACTCTATAACTATCTTTTCCACATCATCTATTAACCCCATTGACTTTTTTTCAACCCTTTATCCTTCACCTCACGAACCCATTCTTGAACCCCCATCCTCTGTAATTCCTACCCCTTTCTCCCCTTTAACCATCCACTCCTTTGAGGCTGTAAGTGGAAGTTTGGGTGGGTGGAATGACGGCGAGGCAGTGTTAAGGAAAGTTTACGTGGCATTTAATGGAGTAGTCTAGCCTAGAAGAGAGGCCGAGGGGCGTGGTAGTTCTGGGTAACGTTGAAGGCTGTCAGTATCAGCAGGTGTGTGAGAGAGTTGGAAAAAGTTGATGGACGTTGAACAGTGTCGAGTAAGTTAGGCATCAAGGAATGTTTGGTGAAGTTGGGTTGGTGTTAGAGGGTGGAGGTGAGATAAGCAGTTTTAGAGTATTGGTAGAGTATGTCTGGAGTGGAGGAAGGGTGGTGTTAAGGTGGACATAAAGGGATAAGGTGTCGGTGTTAAGGTTAGTTAGGTTAGGTCATAGGGTGGGGCTGCTGGGCGTGGCTTGAAGGATGTAGAGACTGTAGCTGGTGGGCTTAACTTAACCTAATTATGTTGTGAGCCTGAGAATTGGTTATGACTTTTTATTTATCGAGCGTTGTAGAGGAGAGAGAGAGAGAGAGAGAGAGAGAGAGAGAGAGAGAGAGAGAGAGAGAGAGAGAGAGAGAGAGAGAGAGAGAGAGAGAGAGACAGGAAAGAAAGATTGTAAAGGACACAAACTAAAGAGAAAACAAAACATTTCCTAATTTGACCTTGACTTTTTCTTTTCTGGACCTGCTGCTGCTCTCTCTCTCTCTCTCTCTCTCTCTCTCTCTCTCTCTCTCTCTCTCTCTCTCTCTCTCTCTCTCTCTCTCTCTCTCTCTCTCTCTCTCTTTTAGGTAAGGCATTTACAATCTTTTTCCTTTTTCTATTCTGAAACTGCAGCTACTTTCTGTCTATTCTAGTCCCGGTATTTTGGGAATTCTCTCTCTCTCTCTCTCTCTCTCTCTCTCTCTCTCTCTCTCTCTCTCTCTCTCTCTCTCTCTCTCTCTCTCTCTCTCTCTCTCACACACACACACACACACACACACACACACACACACACACACACACACACACACACTTAATAAAACCTCCACTGACGAGAGATAAAGAAAGGGAGGAAAAGAGGAACTAACAAGCACTGTGGGAAAGAAAATTGGTCGTCTTGTCCTCTTGAAATGGTGTGATTTTTTTTCCCTCTTCTTCCTCTTGGTCTTAATTTTGTTCTTGTTCTTCGAAAATTTTATAATCTTGTTTTTCTCCTCATTATTGTTATTTTTTGTTATTATTATTATTATTATTTTTATTATTATTATTATTATTATTATTATTATTATTATACTTTCTTTCTCTCTCCTTTCTCCTCATTTCGGTATTGCATGTTAAATGTGTTTGGTCATTGAGGTAATTTTAACATATACGTTTAGCTTTTCATTAATCTATTAATATATTCATTCAATCATTTATTCATGATTTAGATATTTATTGTTTATTATTTATTCACTTGCACATTTATTTATTCATTTATTTATAATGTTTTCTAAAGGCATTTCTATGAGAGAGAGAGAGAGAGAGAGAGAGAGAGAGAGAGAGAGAGAGAGAGAGAGAGAGAGAGAGAGAGAGAGAGAGAGAGAGAGAGAGAGAGAGAGAGAGAGAAAGGAAAATGAGGTAGAGGTAAAGTGGGAGAAGGGGTGAGGGAGGAAGAGAGAGTGTAAGGGTGTAACTATAACGAATGACGGACGGAGGCAAAGTGAGATAGAGAGAGACAGATATCTCTCTCTCTCTCTCTCTCTCTCTCTCTCTCTCTCTCTCTCTCTCTCTCTCTCTCTCTCTCTCTCTCTCCTACTGGCACACACGAATCGTCAGCAGCACGCAATAAAAGGATAGAATTGCAAGCCAGAGATAATCTAATTCTTTATAATGCCACGTAAACCGATTCTAATCCCTTTAAATCCATAAAATCCTTCCCGCAGTGAACCAGAAATAATGAGAATAATAATAGAACAAAATATTTATACATCAGTCAGATTCTATAATGTATGAATGTGTATTTATTTATTTGCAAGTTGCGTATGAAAGAAATATTTGGGATGTGTATTGATATTTTTTTTGTGTATATGAAAAAAATGAAGCGTAAATTTTTTTGGTAATGGAAGTTAAGGAAATGTAATTTGTGAAAGGGAGTTAAAGTTTTATGATATGTAATAATATACTTTTGTTAATTTTGATTTCACACATTACTACATCTATATATATATTTTTTGATGTATTGTGCATTATTTAACATTTATCCAATCACCCTGTTATTCATTTTTTTTATATATTTATTTTCTTATCTCTTTTAAACGTCTTTTCGTCCCTACAAGATCGAAAAAAAGAAGAATTGAAAGAAAAATGTTCAAAAATCGTGTATGTGTGTATGTATGTGACTGTGTATGTGTGTGTATGTCTGTATGTAACTGTGTGTGTGTGTGTGTATGAGTGTGTGTGTGTGCGTGAATGCCTATCATACAACTCTCCTTCCTTCCCCCCCCCCGTTTCCTCCTCCTATCCGTCCCTTACTCTCTCATTCCTATCTCTACCTCACTCCTATCTCTCCCTCACTCCTATCTCTCCCTCCTATCCCTCCCACACTCTATCCCTCATTCTGCCTCTCTCTCTCTCTCTCTCTCTCTCTCTCTCTCTCTCTCTCTCTCTCTCTCTCTCTCTCTCTCTCTCTCTCTCTCTCCTTTAGTGTACGATTCGGCCACTCGGATTTATGGTGGTAGTGGTGGTGGTTGAAGGGGATGAGGGGTGAGGAGAGAGAGAGAGAGAGAGAGAGAGAGAGAGAGAGAGAGAGAGAGAGAGAGAGAGAGAGAGAGAGAGAGAGAGAGAAGGAGAAGAAAAGAGAGAGTATTCATGTACCTAAATTCTACCTATCAATCTCTTCCCTATCCTCTCTCTCCCTTTCCCTTCCCATCCTCTCTTCCCCTTCCCATCCTCTCTTCCCCTTCCCATCCTCTCTCCCTTCCCATCCTCTCTTCCCCTTCAGAGGTCAGCCAGGTAGATGAAGCCCCTTCCTCCCATCTCTTTAACTCTCCCCCATGAACCTTAATGAACTTGTTGGTCTCGTAAGGTTAGTGATATAAAGAGTTAATTACAGGTAGGGTTTGCTCACTACACCCACCCCCCAAAAAATGATGTTGGATGTGTGTTAATAGGAGTAACACCTGTATTTTGCTACCTGTTTATCCTCCTCCTCCTCCTCCTCCTCCTCCTCCTCCTCCTTCTTCTTCTTCTTCTTCTTCAGGTAAATGTGTGGTGCTTTCTTCTACCTTTTCTTTCCCTCCTCCTCCTCCTCCTCCTCACAAATATATTTTACACACACACACACACACACCACACACACACACACACACACCCACACACACACACACACACACACACACACACACACACACCACACACACACACACATACTTAATTGTAGTACTATATCTGTTCCTCCCATCTCCTCTCTTTCTTCACCTTCCTTTTACTTTTTATTTCCTTCCTTTATGTCTCTCTCTCTCTCTCTCTCTCTCTCTCTCTCTCTCTCTCTCTCTCTCTCTCTCTCTCTCTCTCTCTCTCTCTCTCTCTCTCTCGCACCTGTACAACATCTGCACCAAATTCATAAAGTTGAAAGCAATTTGCAGTATTTTTTTTTCTTTTCGCCTCGTGATGGGATGACCACGACAATGGGATTTCTCTCTCTCTCTCTCTCTCTCTCTCTCTCTCTCTCTCTCTCTCTCTCTCTCTCTCTCTCTCTCTCTCTCTCTCTCTTGACTCATTATGTGCTGGGGAGGAAGGGGTGAGGGAGGAGGGAGTAAGCAAGGGGAGGGAGAAATGGAGGGTTGGAGGGAGGAAGAAAGGGAGGGAAGGAGGGAGGGACATTAAGACCTCATGACTTGCTGAATAGGGAGGAAGGTAGAGAGAGAGGGATGGGGGGGAGGGAGGAAAGGAGGAAAAGAGGTAAATTTTTGTGTGAAGGTCAAGAGAAGGGCACAGTAGGAGGTTACTTAACGTCCACACTATTTACCTCCTCCTCCTCCTCCTCCTCCTCCTCCTCCTCCTCCTCCTCCTCCTCGGTATCTCTAAGTCATTCTCTCGTTTTGTGGGTGGGAGAGAGAGTAGTGAGTGAGTGAGTCAGTGAGAGAAGGTAGGGAGGAAAATGGAGTTTCTGTCACTCTTCATTCCCCTCTCTCTCTCTCTCTCTCTCTCTCTCTCTCTCTCTCTCTCTCTCTCTCTCTCTCTCTCTCTCTCTCTCTCTCTCTCTCTGCATACATCCATTTATTCATCTATTTTCTTTCTTTCCTTCCTTCCTTTCCTTCACTCTACCAAGGAAAAATAAGAAAGTATAGATAACATTTTCTCTCACTCAGCAGTAATTTATCAGAGGAGAAAACGGATGGAAAAACACACACACACACACACACACACACACACACACACACACACACACACACACACACACACACACACGACGACAAACACATTCACGTTTCAAAATTGAGTGCAGGATTATGTCAATTTTGGAAGACGATAATGCTACCAAGGAGGAGGAGGAGGAGGAGGAGGAGGAGGAGGAGGAGGAGGAGGAGGAGGAGGAGGAGGAGGAGGAGGAGGAGGAGGAGGAAATGATAAGTGCAATGGAATGATATTACAAGAGAGATGAGGAAAGGCAAGGAAGGGAAGGAAATGGAAGGGAGTGGAAAGATCAAAGATGAGAATGAGGAGGAAGAGGAGGAGAAGGAGGAGGAGGAGGAAAGGGAGGAGAAGGAAAAGGAGGAGAAGGAGAAGGAGAAGGAGGAAGAACAAGTTCCTCTTTATCTCTCTTGACAGTCGCCTCAGTCGCCTAGTTCCCTCGAGTGAGATAAATTCCAGTGGTTTAGAATTTCAGTGAATCATTGCGACTCTTTCCTCCTCCTCCTCCTCCTCCTCCTCCTTCTCCTCCTCCTCCTTCTCCTCCTCCTCCTCCTCCTCCTCCTCCTCCTCCTCCTCTTCCTCCTTCTGTGTGGTCATCACTCGCCTCGGTAATCGTTTTCAGGAAGCACTGTCATAGATATACAAGAAAAAGGGAAGGAGAAGCGATACTACGATGTTGGAGAAACTGATACCGAGGTGATGGTGGTGATGGTGAGGTGATGGTGATGGTGGTGGTGAGGTGATGGTGAGGTTGTGGATTGAGAATGACACAGGAATGGGAGACTGGTGGTGGTGGTGATGGTGGTAGGATAGAGAGAGAGAGAGATAGATGGACTGTGTGGTTGGAGGCAAGAGATTGGGAGGATTATGAATGTGGTGTGGAATGTGAGAGAGAGAGAGAGAGAGAGAGAGAGAGAGAGAGAGAGAGAGAGAGAGAGAGAGAGAGAGAGAGAGAGAGAGAGAGAGAGAGAGAGAGAGAGAGATCATTAAGATTATATATTGGTGTGCGTTATTAAGTAGTGAGTGAGTGAGTGAGTGAGTGAGTGAGTGAGTGAGTGAGTGAGTGAGTGAGAGATTGAGTTGCTGGGAAAGCAGAACAAAGAGGCCAAGGGAAGTAATGAGATAGTGAGATAGATAATGAAGCAATTGAATCCATCCCCAAACGAAACAGCGAGACAAAGGAACTGTGATAATGAAACTAATGTATAATGAATAAGGAAAAAAAACAAAAACAAAAGCAAGGACGTAATGAAACTGTAAACCCAATAAACTGAGACAACGAAGCAACGAAACAGCGAAGCAATGAAACAGTGAAACATGAAATTTGACTATAAATAAACGAATCTTTCTCATTTTGCCTTTAAAATCGTGCATATTGAAAATCAGGTTTATCATTATCGACTTTGAAACGGGATTATTGTGTGGAGAGAGAGAGAGAGAGAGAGAGAGAGAGAGAGAGAGAGAGAGAGAGAGAGAGAGAGAGAGAGAGAGAGAGAGAGAGAGAGAGCGAGAGCATAATACCACCATCTCCTAAAAAAAATAATAAAACCAAAAATAACACGATAGATAAAATCTGGTTAATAATAAGTGTTCCAATTTCCTTCCTTTATAGTAAATTACGCCTGGCAGCCAAAATAATGAAGGTTTTCTTATCCATCTTCATATTCCAAGATCAATACAAAACCATAAACATCCTCATAATAATAATTGTTTATGATTTTCAGTTATTCTTTCTTTCATTCTGATCAGGTGAGGTTCCCGAAGGAGGAAGTCGAGTAACAGGTCCTGAGACCTGGTGCCCTTGAGGTCCACCAACACGTGCTCGCCGAGGGAGAGGCGGTGGAGGACGGGTTGGTGGACCACTGACAGCCTTCTAAGGGCTCACTGGCGGGGTGAAAAGAAAGATGGCGTGCAGGTGTTAAGGGGATGCCTTTTAAGGAAGGAATGAAAGTTGTCCTTAAAGGGTAGTGGGAGATACCCTTTAGGGAAGGAATGAAAGTTGTCCTTAAAGGGTAGTGGGAGATACCCTTTAGGGAAGGAATGAAAGTTGTCCTTAAAGGGTAGTGGGAAATACCCTTTAGGGAAGGAATGAAAGTTGTCCTTAAAGGGTAGTGGGAAATACCCTTTAGGGAAGGAATGAAAGTTGTCCTTAAAGGGTAGTGGGAAATACCCTTTAGGGAAGGAATGAAAGTTGTCCTTAAAGGGTATTGGGAGATACCCTTTAGGGAAGGAATGAAAGTTGTCCTTAAAGGGTAGTGGGAAATACCCTTTAGGGAAGGAATGAAAGTTGTCCTTAAAGGGTAGTGGGAAATACCCTTTAGGGAAGGAATGAAAGTTGTCCTTAAAGGGTATTGGGAAATACCCTTTAGGGAAGGAATGAAAGTTGTCCTTAAAGGGTAGTGGGAAATACCCTTTAGGGAAGGAATGAAAGTTGTCCTTAAAGGGTAGTGGGAAATACCCTTTAGGGAAGGAATGAAAGTTGTCCTTAAAGGGTAGTGGGAAATACCCTTTAGGGAAGGAATGAAAGTTGTCCTTAAAGGGTAGTGGGAAATACCCTTTAGGGAAGGAATGAAAGTTGTCCTTAAAGGGTAGTGGGAAATACCCTTTAGGGAAGGAATGAAAGTTGTCCTTAAAGGGTAGTGGGAAATACCCTTTAGGGAAGGAATGAAAGTTGTCCTTAAAGGGTAGTGGGAAATACCCTTTAGGGAAGGAATGAAAGTTGTCCTTAAAGGGTAGTGGGAAATACCCTTTAGGGAAGGAATGAAAGTTGTCCTTAAAGTGGCAAAAACCCTTCCAATCCTGCACAAGAAAATCATAAACACGAACACAGACACACAACACAACACAACACAACAGATACAACACAACGCAACACAACACAACGCAACACCTCGGATACAACACAACACAACACAAGACAAGACCTCGGATACAACACAACACAACACAACACCTCGGATACAACACAACACAACACAAGACAAGACCTCGGATACAACACAACACAACACAACACAAGACAAGACCTCGGATACAACACAACACAACACAACACCACGGATACAACACAACACAACACAACACAACACAAGACCTCGGATACAACACAACTCAACACAACACAAGACAAGACCTCGGATACAACACAACACAACACAACACCACGGATACAACTCAACACAACACAAGACAAGACCTCGGATACAACACAACACAAGACAAGACCTCGGATACAACACAACACAACACAACACCACGGATACAACACAACACAACACAAGACAAGACCTCGGATACAACACAACTCAACACAACACAAGACAAGACCTCGGATACAACACAACACAACACAACACCACGGATACAACACAACACAACACAAGACAAGACCTCGGATACAACACAACACAACACAACACCTCGGATACAACACAACACAACACAACACAAGACCTCGGATACAACACAACACAACACAACACAACACAAGACCTCGGATACAACACAACACAACACAAGACAAGACCTCGGATACAACACAACACAACACAACACAAGACAAGACCTCGGATACAACACAACACAACACAACACCACGGATACAACACAACACAACACAACACAAGACAAGACCTCGGATACAACACAACACAACACAACACCTCGGATACAACACAACACAACACAACACAACACAAGACCTCGGATACAACACAACTCAACACAACACAACACAAGACAAGACCTCGGATACAACACAACACAACACAACACCTCGAATACAACACAACACAACACAACACAAGACCTCGGATACAACACAACACAACACAACACAAGACCTCGGATACAACACAACACAACACAAGACAAGACCTCGGATACAACACAACACAACACAACACCACGGATACAACACAACACAACACAACACAAGACCTCGGATACAACACAACACAACACAACACAAGACCTCGGATACAACACAACACAACACAACACAAGACCTCGGATACAACACAACACAACACAACACAACACAAGACCTCGGATACAACACAACACAACACAAGACCTCGGATACAACACAACACAACACAACACAACACAAGACCTCGGATACAACACAACACAACACAACACTACACAAGACCTCGGATACAACGCAACACAACACAACACAACACAAGACCTCGGATACAACACAACACAACACAAGACCTCGGATACAACACAACACAACACAAGACAAGACCTCGGATACAACACAACACAACACAACACCTCGGATACAACACAACACAACACAACACAAGACCTCGGATACAACACAACACAAGACAAGACAAGACCTCGGATACAACACAACACAACACAAGACAAGACCTCGGATACAACACAACACAACACAAGACAAGACCTCGGATACAACACAACACAACACAAGACAAGACCTCGGATACAACACAACACAACACAACACAACACAAGACAAGACCTCGGATACAACACAACACAACACCACGGATACAACACAACACAACACAACACAAGACCTCGGATACAACACAACACAAGACCTCGGATACAACACAACACAACACAACACAAGACAAGACCTCGGATACAACACAACACAACACAACACCTCGGATACAACACAACTCAACACAACACAAGACAAAACCTCGGATACAACTCAACACAACACAAGACAAGACCTCGGATACAACACAACACAACACAACACCACGGATACAACTCAACACAACACAAGACAAGACCTCGGATACAACACAACACAACACCACGGATACAACACAACACAACACAACACAAGACCTCGGATACAACACAACACAACACAACACAAGACCTCGGATACAACACAACACAACACAAGACAAGACCTCGGATACAACACAACACAACACAACACAAGACCTCGGATACAACACAACACAACACAACACAAGACCTCGGATACAACACAACACAACACAACACAACACAAGACCTCGGATACAACACAACACATTACAACATTAACAGGAAGATTTTTACAAAGGATTACAAAGGATTACAAAGGATTACAAACAAGAAAACGACATGTCTCTACTTATTTGATTTCATTTATTATTTAAAAAAAAAAATTATATATATAAAAGTAACTAATACTGAATATAAAATGCAAAGCCAAACTAAATTAAAACGAAGGAAAAAAATATACTAATCCCCAACACACCTGAGATCGTGCCGTCATGCAGTTATTTAAATGTTCTCTAATGAAACTACAGGTAAATGCAGGTGCTAAATTATGATGTAAAAATCCTGTCTCCTAATTGCATGGACGAGAACTACCAGATAAGAGCATTAGGATGATAAAGAGGAAGATAAGACGAAGCAGGAGACTCAAATACAAAATGAATCGAAAAAAGTGTGAGGGAAAAGATCTGAAAAAATTAATAGGAGGAGGAAGATGAAGGATAAAGGAATAAACAAGAAGGAAGCAAGAAGCAGATAAAGGTACAGAGGGAGGAGAATAACAGGAATAAAGATAGATAATAGAGAAAATGTCGTGAAAGTGGATGTAGAGAAAAGAAAAAAAATGGAGGAAGGAGGAAGAATAAGACTACTTCCTTGTGAGTGGAGGAGGAGGAGGAGGAGGAGGAGGAGGAGGAGGAGGAGGTGAGAATGAGGGGAAGTGAGGAGAGGTGAGGGGAACAGAGGAGAGGAAGTAAAGGGAATAGGAACACATAGGAAGAACAAACAGCAACAGGCCTGCTGGCCCTAACGAGGCTGTTTGTGAGTACACTACCTAATCTAGAGTGAAGGATACAGGATAGTAAGGGTGAAGGCTTCTCTCTCCAGCCATGGCTGGCAAGGAAAGGAAGGCTAACCAAGACCAGACTATCACTATTGTCACTACCATACTATTTTTGAACGTAGTAATTGTTTTACTGTCGACGACATTGGCGGGCAGGGAGTTCCAAACGTTCACGATCCGATTGAAAAAGAAGTGCTTGGCTTCTTCACTACTGACTCTGTCACCGGTGCCAATGGCTATGGAAGTTATTTATTTTCATTCTTAAATGCTGCTGCATCAAGATAAGGCTCACTAGAATTAGGTATATAGAGGCAGAAAACAATTCAATTCCCACCGCTCGCTCGGTAATGACCGGCCGATCAAAATCTTCACTACTGACTCTGTCACCGGTGCCAATGGCTATGGAAGTTATTTATTTTCATTCTTAAATGCTGCTGCATCAAGATAAGGCTCATTATTATTAGGTATATAGAAGCAGAAAGCAATTCAATTCCCACCGCTCGTTCGGACATGACCGACCGATCAAAATTTTCACTACTGACTCTGTCACCGGTGCCAATGGCTATGGAAGTGATTTATTTTCATTAAAAAATGTAATGCAGTACTTTTATTGCAGTGTCAAGCTCCATCGAGAGGATATGATAGCCATCAGTAACCCGCGTATACTCCTACACACGACACGTTACCCCGTAAGGAACACATATTGTCTTAACGTCCACGAATATTCTTGTAATGACTGTTACAGCTCAAAGCAGTTCATAACTAAGCCTTACGACACGTTTAACCATCTTACAGACCCACCGCTCGCTCGGTCATGACCGGCCGATCAAAATCTTCACTACTGACTCTGTCACCGGTGCAAATGGCTATGGAAGTTATTTATTTTCATTCTTAAATGCTGCTGCATCAAGATAAGGCTCACTAGAATTAGGTATATAGAAGCAGAAAACAATTCAATTCCCACCGTCTATCAGATGCTGCAGTGATATTTCCAATATCTCTAATAGCTTTCGAGAAAATGAGGAGGAAAATCATGTTTTTATATAAATATTAAGTTTCATTTTACTGCGTAATTATTAGTCATAGAACAAATATTCTTAATGAGAGTTGTACAGTTTAATTAGTTGTGTCAGATGCTGCAATGATATTTCCAATATCTCTAATAGCTTTCGAGAAAATGAGGAGGAATATCATGTTTTTATATAAATATTAAGTTTCATTTTACTGCGTAATTATTAGCCATAGAACAAATATTCATAATATCAGTTGTACAGTTTAATTAGGTGTATCAGATGCTGCAATGATATTTCCAATATCTCTAATAGCTTTTGAGAAAATGAGGAGAAAAGTTATGTTTATATAGAAATATTAAGTTTCATTTTACTTAGTAATTATTAGTCATAGAACAAATATTCATAATTTCAGTTTTAGAGTTTAATTAGGTCTATCAGATGCTGCAGTGATATTTCCAATATCTCTAATAGTTTTCGAGAAAATGAGGAGCAAATTCATGTTTTTATATAAATATTAAGTTTCATTTTACTGCGTAATTATTAGTCATAGAACAAATATTCATAATATCAGTTGTACAGTTTAATTAGGTGTATCAGATGCTGCAATGATATTTCCAATATCTCTAATAGCTTTCGAGAAAATGAGGAGAAAATCATGTTTTTATATAAAAATTAAGTTTCATTTTACTGCGTAATTATTAGTCATAGAACAAATATTCATTATATCAGTTGTACAGTTTAATTAGGTGTATCAGATGATGCAATGATATTTCCAATATCTCTAATAGCTTTCGAGAAAATGAGGAGGAAAGTCATGTTTTTATATAAATATAAGTTTCATTTTACTGCGTAATTATTAGTCATAGAACAAATATTCATAATATCAGTTGTACAGTTTAATTAGGTGTATCAGATGCTGCAATGATATTTCCAATATCTCTAATAGCTTTCGAGAAAATGAGGGGAAAAGTATGTTTTTATAAAATATTAAGTTTCATTTTACTGAGTAATTATTAGTCATAGAACAAATATTCATAATGACAGTTGTAGAGTTTAATTAGGTGTATCAGATGCTGCAATGATATTTCCAATATCTCTAATAGCTTTCGAGAAAATGAGGAGGAAAGTCATGTTTTTATATAAATATAAGTTTCATTTTACTGCGTAATTATTAGTCATAGAACAAATATTCATAATGTCAGTTTTACAGTTTAATTAGGTTTATCAGATGCTGCAGTGATATTTCCAATATCTCTAATAGCTTTCGAGAAAATGAGGAGGAAAATCATGTTTTTATATAAATATTAAGTTTCATTTTACTGCGTAATTATTAGTCATAGAAAAAATATTCATAACATCAGTTGTAGAGTTTAATTAGGTGTATCAGCTGTTGCAATGATATTTCCAATATCTCTAATAGCTTTCGAGAAAATGAGGAAGAAAGTCATGTTTTTAAATAAATATTAAGTTTAATTTTACTTCGTAATTATTAGTCATAGAACAAATATTCATAATATCAGTTGTACAATTTAATTAGGTGTATCAGATGCTGCAATTATATTTCCAATATCTCTAATAGCTTTCGAGAAAATGACGAGGAAAATCATGTTTTTATATAAAAATACGGTTTTATCTTACTGCGTAATTATTAGTCATAGAACAAATATTCATAATATCAGTTGTACAGTTGAATTAGGTTTTATCAGATGATGCAATGATATTTCCAATATCTCTAATAGCTTTCGAGAAAACGAGGAAGAAAGTAATTTAAAAAAAAGTAAAATTCATTATTTATTATTACTAGTGAAAATATTCATAATGACAGTAGTAGATTTTAATCAGGTCTATCAGATGCTGTAATAATATTTCCAATATCTCTAACAGCTTTCGAGAAAATGAGGAGGAATGTCATGTTTTTATATAAATATATAGTTTCATTTTACTGCGTAATTATTAGTCATAGAACAAATATTCATAATGTCAGTTTTACAGTTTAATTAGGTTTATCAGATGCTGCAGTGATATTTCCAATATCTCTAATAGCTTTCGAGAAAATGAGGAGGAAAATCATGTTTTTATATAAATATTAGGTTTCATTTTACTGCGTAATTATTAGTCATAGAACAAATATTCATAATGACAGTTGTACAGTTTAATTAGTTGTATCAGATGCTGCAATGATATTTCCAATATCTCTAATAGCTTTCGAGAAAATGAGGAGGAAAGTCATGTTTTTATATAAATATTAAGTTTCATTTTACTGCGTAATTATTAGCCATAGAACAAATATTCATAATATCAGTTGTACAATTTAATTAGGTCTATCAGATGCTGCAATGATATTTCCAATATCTCCAATAGCTTTCGAGAAAATGAGGAGAAAGTTATGTTTATATAGAAATATTAAGTTTCATTTTACTGAGTAATTATTAGTCATAGAACAAATATTCATAATGTCAGTTTTACAGTTTAATTAGGTCTATCAGATGCTGCAGTGATATTTCCAATATCTCTAATAGCTTTCGAGAAAATGAGGAGGAAAATCATGTTTTTATATAAATATTAAGTTTCATTTTACTGCGTAATTATTAGTCATAGAACAAAATATTCATAATGAGAGTTGTACAGTTTAATTAGTTGTATCAGATGCTGCAATGATATTTCCAATATCTCTAATAGCTTTCGAGAAAATGAGGAGGAAAGTCATGTTTTTATATAAATATTAAGTTTCATTTTACTGCGTAATTATTAGCCATAGAACAAATATTCATAATGTCAGTTTTACAGTTTAATTAGGTTTATCAGATGCTGCAGTGATATTTCCAATATCTCTAATAGCTTTCGAGAAAATGAGGAGGAAAATCATGTTTTTATATAAATATTAGGTTTCATTTTACTGCGTAATTATTAGTCATAGAAAAAATATTCATAATATCAGTTGTACAGTTTAATTAGGTGTATCAGCTGCTGCAATTATATTTCCAATATCTCTAATAGCTTTCGAGAAAATGAGGAGAAAATCATGTTTTTAAATAAATATTAAGTTTTATTTTACTGCGTAATTATTAGTCATAGAACAAATATTCATAATATCAGTTGTACAATTTAATTAGGTCTATCAGATGCTACAATTATATTTCCAATATCTCTAATAGCTTTCGAGAAAATGACGAGGAAAATCATGTTTATATATAAAAATACGGTTTTATTTTACTGCGTAATTATTAGTCATAGAACAAATATTCATAATATCAGTTGTACAGTTGAATTAGGTGTATCAGATGATGCAATGATATTTCCAATATCTCTAATAGCTTTCGAGAAAACGAGGAAGAAAGTAATTTAAAAAAAAGTAAAATTCATTATTTATTAGTACTAGTGAAAATATTCATAATGACAGTAGTAGATTTTAATCAGGTCTATCAGATGCTGTAATGATATTTCCAATATCTCTAATAGCTTTCGAGAAAATGAGGAGGAATGTCATGATTTTATTTAAATATATAGTTTCATTTTACTGCGTAATTATTAGTCATAGAACAAATATTCATAATGTCAGTTTTACAGTTTAATTAGGTCTATCAGATGCTGCAGTGATATTTCCAATATCTCTAATAGCTTTCGAGAAAATGAGGAGGAAAATCATGTTTTTATATAAATATTAAGTTTCATTTTACTGCGTAATTATTAGTCATAGAACAAATATTCATAATGAGAGTTGTACAGTTTAATTAGTTGTATCAGATGCTGCAATGATATTTCCAATATCTCTAATAGCTTTCGAGAAAATGAGGAGGAAAGTCATGTTTTTATATAAATATTAAGTTTCATTTTACTGCGTAATTATTAGCCATAGAACAAATATTCATAATATCACTTGTACAGTTTAATTAGGTGTATCAGATGCTGCAATGATATTTCCAATATCTCTAATAGCTTTCGAGAAAATGAGGAGAAAAGTTATGTTTATATAGAAATATTAAGTTTCATTTTACTGAGTAATTATTAGTCGTAGAACAAATATTCATAATGAGAGTTGTACAGTTTAATTAGTTGTATCAGATGCTGCAATGATATTTCCAATATCTCTAATAGCTTTCGAGAAAATGAGGAGGAAAGTCATGTTTTTATATAAATATAAGTTTCATTTTACTGCGTAATTATTAGCCATAGAACAAATATTCATAATATCAGTTTGTACAGTTTAATTAGGTGTATCAGATGCTGCAGTGATATTTCCAATATCTCTAATAGCTTTCGAGAAAATGAGGAGGAAAAGTTCATGTTTTTATATAAATATTAAGTTTCGTTTTACTGCGTAATTATTAGTCATAGAACAAATATTCATAATGACAGTTGTACAGTTTAATTAGTTGTATCAGATGCTGCTATGATATTTCCAATATCTCTAATAGCTTTCGAGAAAATGAGGAGGAAAGTCATGTTTTTATATAAATATTAAGTTTAATTTTACTGCGTAATTGTTAGTCATAGAACAAATATTCATAATGACAGTTTGTACAATTTAATTAGGTGTATCAGATGCTGCTATGATATTTCCAATATCTCTAATAGCTTTCGGGAAAAAGAGGAGGAAATTCATGTTTTTAAATAAATATTAAGTTTCATTTTACTGCGTAATTATTAGTCATAGAAAAAATATTCATAAAATCAGTTGTAGAGTTTAATTAGGTGTATCAGCTGTTGCAATGATATTTCCAATATCTCTAATAACTTTCGAGAAAACGAGGAGGAAAGTCATGTTTTTAAATAAATATTAAGTTTAATTTTACTGCGTAATTATTAGTCATAGAACAAATATTCATAATATCAGTTTTACAGTTTAATTAGGTGTATCAGATGCTGCAATGATATTTCCAATATCTGTAATAGCTTTCGGGAAAATGAGGAGGAAAGTCATGTTTATATATATATATTAAGTTTCATTTTACTGCGTAATTATTAGTCATAGAACAAATATTCATAATGACAGTGTTACAGTTTAATTAGGTCTATCAGATGCTGCAATGATATTTCCAATATCACTAATAGCTTTCGGGAAAATGAGGAGGAAAGTCATGTTTTTATATAAATATTAAGTTTCATTTTACTGCGTAATTATTAGTCATAAAACAAATATTCATAATGACAGTTGTACAGTTTAATTAGGTGTATCAGATGCTGCAATGATATATCCAATATTTCCAATATTTTTAATATCCAATATCTAATGCTAGCTAAAAGAGCCTTTCGCTGACGGCCGACGGAGCGACGGTTATATATTGCTGCTGGCGGTGTTGCCAAACCGTAGTTATCGTACCGTAAAATTATCTATTGAATATCACATAAATACTCATAAGAACGGTAATTCTGATACATAAGACAATAGAAATTTGTAAATAATGATAAAAGTTGTTACACTGGCCTATACATCATATGTATATGCATGGGAATGATATAAAGATCTTGTCACAGACGTCGTGCCGCAAACACAGGAGAAGGAGATGCTGCTGGCACATATGGTGTGCCGCAAGCACTGAATGGGTTAAATGCTACTGCATCAAGATAAGGCTCAGGGAGGTAAGGGGAGCATAGGATAAATAGGTAAGGGGGGTAAGTGAGGGGAGGTGAGGGGAATAGGGGGAGGGGTACATGCTATTAAGGGGAAGGAGATGGTTGTGGGTGATTATAATGGTATAGGAGAAGGTAACTAATGCACCTGTCACCTTAATTACACCTTGTCACCCCTCCCTTACACCCCCCCCCCTGACACCCCTCACATATCTTACTCTAGGGTCATGCGATGGTCGGGCTCTGAGTGATGGGAGAGTTGGGCAAATTTTGAGTCTGTAACTAGTCTTAAGGTAATTGCATAGTACTGTGTTTAGAGAGAGTGTTCACAGCTTAACCCTGCTTAGAGAGAGAGAGAGAGAGAGAGAGAGAGAGAGAGAGAGAGAGAGAGAGAGAGAGAGAGAGAGAGAGAGAGAGAGAGAGAGAGAGAGAGAGAGAGAGAGAGAGAGATAATGCAAATTGCTGCTGTGTATATATTAAATCTTTGCAAACTCTTTCGGTTCTGCTTTAGGAATTGTCAGTTTTCTCACGCTAGCCATCGTGTTCCTTGCAATCCTTTTTATTCTTCATCTGTGACTTGCTAATTCTTGACTCATTCTTTCTTTCTTTCTTTCATTATATATATATATATTTCTTTCTTTCTTACTTTCTTTTTTTCCCTTTCCTTATTTTTTCTTTCTTTTATTACTTTTTTTTTTCATTCTTTTTTTTACTTTCTTTCTTCTCTCTGTCTCTTTCTCTATTTACTGTACTGTTATTTTTGTAAAGCTTTCATTAAGACAAAAAAAAAAATAGAATATACTATACCCAAGATGTGATTTTTTTTTTTACTCCTAGTTGAATCTTCATAAACTTTATAATTCCTTCTTTTACTTGTTGAACTTTTCTATAAATTTGAACTGTACATATGACTTCTATAAATTGTCTATTCATTCCATGGTTGACCTTCACTATTTCAATATATAAATGATATAATTTTCAACATTCGTAAACTATTCTTTCTTTCTATCATGCGTGTTTATGACTGCAATTTTCTCCCATTTTCTCTATTCTCTTATCTATGCTTTATCCTTACATACTTCCTCCATTCCATTAACTATTTCTCTCGCTTCCCACCGTTTCTATTCCACACATCCTCTCACACGCTCAGCTGTATATCATGCCACCTGCCTTCCGCCTCTCCACATCTCCTTTCCTCATTTACTTCACTCTTATTTTCCTCATCATCGTCCTTATTACTCTCATTACGTTATGCATGCAAGCTGTGAACACCTGCAGCCTTACCTGTGTCGCGTGAGCCTTGTAAGCCTCACTTTTCTGCATATTACACGGTGAAATGTTTAATTTATTTTTCGCTATTTCATCTCCATAGCTCTTGTTCCAGTCTCTGTGTCTTTGTCTCTGTCTATCTTTTTTCTCTCTTAAATTATGTTCCTGTTGAGTCATTTCCATGTTCTTGATTTATCTTTATGTGCTCCATGTAAATTATTCTTCCTGTATGTTCATTCCTCACTTTTTTTTTGATAGTTTCTTTGCTTTTTTTTCAGTTCCATTCTTGCCGTACTCGTAAATATGTCCCAGGTAAACCACCCCCCTCTCCCTCCCCTTCCTGCCACTCCCACCCACTCATCATGACCCTCCCAACCCCTCCTAACCCCTCTCACCCCCTCCTTTCCACTCCAAACACGTTAATGGCTGCCACCTCCCCACCCCTACCACTTTTCATTTAATTTCCATTCATCAGATCGTGATAAAAAAAGAAAAGAAAAGAAAAAAGTGATGTCTCTCCCATTCATACAATTTATATTCACCAAATTGTGTACTACTCCTCCTCCTCCTCCTCCTCCTCCTCCTCCTCCTCCTCCTCCTCCTCCTCCTACTATTACTATTACTATAAAAAAAATATATACTACTACTACTACTACTACTACTACTACTACTACTACTGGATAATTAATTCACCTCCCTACCCAATTATCTCCCTTTCTCACCTCTCCCTCCCTCCCTCCCTCCCTTCAAATCCTCATCTTCTCTACATCAGCCTCCATAAATCTAGAGGGAGAGTAATAGCTGTTCTTAATGGGTGGATGGTGGTAGGTAAATATAAGACAGATAGGGAGAGGATTTGACAGGTAGATAGGTAGATAGATAGGTAGAGAGGTGTGCGTGTTATATATATATATATATATATATATATATATATATATATATATATATATATATACATATATACATATATAATTTTTTTTTAATGAACAGGTACATTTAAAATACATATTACAACTCCAATTCTAATTCAAGGTACAGATAAAATCATATAACATTAATGGTCTCAATAATCAACATTAATTTTCAACCTGTCATGTATTTTAGATCATGTTCCAGTTTCGGTTTCGATCCTAATCGTTTGGTGTAACTTCGTCATTGTTTAGTGCTTTGGGATCTGATTTTCATCTTGATACTCTTGATCTTGTTGAGAGTTGCGTGATTATCCCTGTTCTGAACGAGGATGTAAGGCGATCGGGCGATTATTTGACGGAAAGTTTAATCTGACGGGGTTTGGAGGAGGAGGAGGAGGAGGAGGAGGAGGAGGAGGAGAAGGAGGAGGAGGAGGAGGACATGAAGGAAGAGAGAGAGAATGAAAAGGAGTAACTGAGATAGGGAGATAACAAGAGGGAAAGAGGAGGAAAGAGAGAAACAGGTTGGGAAAAATTGAGGATGAGAATGAATTGAAAGTCGAGGCAAAGAGGGAGAGGAAAATAGAGAACTGTGGAAACACGTTGATTGGCTCCAGGTAACATGTCCCCAAAAGCTTATACCTGTCCAATTATGAAGGTAGATAAGGCCCAGGGATCAGGTGGTCATGGTAGGAGTGAGAGCAAATTCATATGTACAATCCTTGGGGCGTGATTCTAAGTGGAGGATTTGGTGGGAAGGGTGAGAGAGGAAAGCACTTTGTAGATTCCTGTATTAAAAAGTGAGATTCTGAAGTGATTTTTGATTTTATTTTTGTTTGTTATATATTAATTTGTATTCTTTTGTTATGTTAATGTTCCCTTTGTGTTATTCTTTATCATTCACTTCTTCTCTTCTCTTCACTTTTTTTTTTCCATTTCTCCTCTCCTCTCTTCCATTCTATCACATTGTATTTTGTTTTCATTCTGTTTTACTACATCCCTTTTATTTCTCATTCTGTATTTCATTTTTCTATTTTCATTTGGTGTTGTTCTCTTATTACCTTTTTGAATTGGTCTATACAGGTGTGATGGATGTAATTTTTCTTCTAAAACTGTATTGCTACTCTTTTTCTTTCCTGGTATTCCTGTTCCTCCTCGTCCTCAACTTTCTCCTCCTCCTCCTCCTCCTCCTCCTCCTCCTCCTCCTCCTCCTCTCCTCCTCCTCCT
>JAPQNM010000014.1:2505473-2532973 GCA_029783475.1 Metacarcinus magister | reverse complement strand
ACACACACACACACACACACACACACGCGTCTGGTGCACACTATAAACAAAATTGAACAAAGCGCTCCGTTGTATTAAATATGAAACATGTTTTTTTTTTTTTTATAGTGATGCATGTATGTGTGTGTGTATGCATGTAAGTATGTATGTATATATGAACGTTAGTATTGCGTGTATGTATTTTTTGTGTGTGCTTGTATTTGTTTTCTACCGTTCTCTCTCTCTCTCTCTCTCTCTCTCTCTCTCTCTCTCTCTCTCTCTCTCTCTCTCTCTCTCTCTCTCTCTCTCTCTCTCTCTCTCTCTTTCCTTCCCTCACTTCGAAGATCCCAAGGTAATTACCTCCCTAAACTCTCCAAAATGATGACAGTGAACGTGGAGGAGGAGGAGGAGGAGGAGGAGGAGGAAGAGGAGGAGGAGGAGGAAGAGGAAGAGGAAGAGGAAGAGGAGAATGAGGATGAGCAGGAAGATATAAAAAAATTGTCACGGTATGTTTTTTTTTATTCACTTTTATTTTATTTGGAAATTTGATGCAGTGTTTGAAATGTTTCCATGTATATTATTCTTTTCAGTTGCTCTTCTTATTATATTTACTACTACTACTACTACTACTACTACTACTACTACTACTACTACTACTACTACTACTACTACTACTACTACTACTACTATAGCTTAGACTGTAGTTATTATTATTATTATTATTATTATTTTTACTACAATTACTACTGCACCATCTTTTAAATTTCTTAGTGTTTCCTCTTTTTACTATTTCTTTATATAAACTAACTAACTTTGTATTCCTTTCAAAGTTAGTTTATTTATATTGTTGTCATGAATTTCTTTTTTCATTAATTCACTTCATTCAATTTTGTAATTCATTTTGGGTTTGTTGTCCCTGCGAATTGCTTTCTTTTTCTTTTCGTTTTTTTTCTTTTCTTATTGGTTATTGATATTATTTATTTAATTTTCTCTCACCACCACCACCACCACCACCACCACTACCACCACCATCCCCACCACCACCACCACCACCACCACCACCACCACCACCACCACCACCACCACCATTAACAACAAAAACAATTGCGCCCTTGGCTAGTCAGGTGTTGCTTCCCATGTATGTAGGAGGAGGAGGAGGAGGAGGAGGAGGAGGAGGAGGAGGAGGAGGAAGAAGAAGAGTTGGAGGAATATTGCTTGTCCTTTTATCTTTGTCGTAAATAGCTGTGTGTGTGTGTGTGTGTGTGTGTGTGTGTGTGTGTGTGTGTGTGTGTGTGTGTGTGTGTTTGTGTGTGTGTGTGTGTGTGTGTGTGTAATGGTGTCACATACTATCGTAACTTTTGTGCTACGTGACACACTCTCCCTCCCTCCCTCCCTCCCTCCCTCCCTCCCTCTCTCCCTCCCTCTCTCTCTTGTACCTCCTACCTCCATTCTTCATCCACTTCCTCTTTCTCCTTCTATTCCACTTCCTCTTCCTCCTTCTCCTCCTCCTCCTCCTCCTCAAAGGTATGTAAATGACTTTCTCCACTGTATGTTTTGTGTCCCTCAGTGTTTTGACGGTAAGAAGTGAAGAGCAAGACGTACAGGGATAACAGGACTAGCTACAGGGTGGTGTGCTGGCAGGGGTGGTAGGGATTGAGAAGCTATGAAGGATGGGAAGAGGGAAGGGGAGGATTTTTGAAGGTGATGGGAAAGGGGAAGAAATTAGGCAAGAGGAACCCATTTGGACGATGGCTTCATACCTTTATACCTTGTCCAATTTACGTGTCCTAACTAAGCTGTGTCTCTCTGTCCATCTGTATGTATCGTGTTCTCTATTCATCCATTTAATTGTGTTTAGAGTCAGTGGCGATTAACAAGCGGACTTCCGACAGCTAGATTGCGTTGGGCAGTGGGCTGAGGAGGATGTGAGGGTAGGGAGGGGAGAGGTGATTAAGGTGGTGAGGGGGAGGTAGGAGAAGGTGATAAATGATATTCGAGGGTGGTGTAGGGTTGGAGTAGGGTGTGGGGTTGGAGTACAAAATCTGTGTGAGTGGCATGAAGTAAATAGTGGAAGTGGGTGATGGGTGGAACAGAGACGGGAGGAATGTATTTAGGTGCTCTGTCTAGGTTCAGCTCGTCGCCGCTCTCCCTCCTTTTCCTCTTTTTCCATAATTTACATTTGTCAGCATTTTCAAACCGTTCGTGTTTGCGTGACTGAGCATCTTTCTTCTACATGTACAACGACAAAGACGACACGGAGGAGACCAGCGGGGAGAGATACAGGGAGGAGGGTTCGAGCGAGGAGGACAGCAAGAAAACTGAGAAAAATGAGGAAGAGATAGATGCGGGCTAAAGGGTTTGGTGAAGATGAGGGATGGGAGGAGGTGCATAAGGTGAACATTAGGGAGAAGGTCATTAACGCCAAGGACGTGGTGGTGCAGGCCTACGGGAATTTCTTTCGGTACAGTCCAGGAGCTGTAGCGGACCTCATCGTCGTCGGGTGGCGGTGTTGGTTCCTGACGCTTAAAACACTGGAAACGGCCCTGGCGGTGTCCCCGAGGTCCAGCCCTTACGGTTTAGGGCTTTTGAGTTCTCTGAGGACCCTCTCGTTCCCTGGCTCACGTTTAGAGGTTCGTAAACGCTTGATTGAGAACTACGCTGCCTTCTCAGGGGAGTATTTCTGGGTGCTTTGGAATCTCATGTACCTGTGTGTGTATCGCTTCGTTATCCCGTGGCGTGTGGCCCTGGCGATGGTGTTCCTGGCGTTGTGTGGGTTCGTGCCCCTCGAGGACCGCCGCGTGGGTCCCTACCTCATGCCGCAGGACTTTCAAAGGTTGTTTCTGGTGATTGTGGCAGTGTGTATCTCCGGCGTGGCGGATGTAGTAGCGTGTTGCATCCTCTTTGCTTTCCCCATCATCTTGCTCCACCTCTTCTTCCATGACTCCGCCGTCTCATCCCATCGCCGTATCTTCAGTAATCTTATCTGGCGCTAACTGCACCTCCTTCCTCTCTTAATGGAATATTCCCTTCCTTCCTCCTCCTTCACCCTCTCCCTTCCTCACCAGTATTCCTGTGAGTGTATGCATAGCGCGATACACTTCCTACACACCTTCACGCTTCACACACTCACGTTTTTCATATCCCTCCGCGCTGTTTAAACTGGAGCTTCCTTTGACTGATCATTTTCAGAGTATTACGTAAGGAAAAGTTTCCTTTTATCTTAGAAAACTCACTACTACTATTACGTCAAGTGCCATCCATAGTTGAATACCAGGAAACTTTTCTTTTTCCCTCTACAAAGTTTCACAATCCCACGCTCACATATCCTGAAATTATACTTGAAATGAAATGATAAGTAATTGTGGTCCATATGTATACATGTTGCAAGCTTTTGAGTGGATAGGTGGTAGTTGTATGTGTGGATTTACCTGGTCTTATTCACCTGGTTATATTCACTTTACACCAGGATTTCAGTCAAGGTCTTGTTGTCCTGCTTTACGTTTATTATATTTTTATCCAACCAAGAAGCTTTATGCTCGTGGATGTTTTTTGCTCTTATTACTGTGTATCGAGACGTCAATGCTTCTATTTGTAGATCGAATTTTATTTTTACATCATTTGTTGTGTGTGTGTGTGTGTGTGTGTGTGTGTGTGTGTGTGTGTGTGTGTGTGTGTGTACGTACGTGTACCTGTCTCGTTGCAGTGTCAGTGATAATCCCCTTAACACTTTTTGGAAACACTTAAAATCTTTGTTAACTGGTATCTATCTGTATGTATCTGTATCTATCCGTCCGTGGTGCCTTATCTGCCTCGGTATCATTAAGGTGCCAGCTGTCACCACCACCATCACTACTGCTGCGGTGCCGTGGCGTCTAATTACATGGTGATTACTCCTCGACCCGCTGTTGAAGGGATGGGAAACGCAGAGCTGTGGAATCAGCCACTGGAGTGATGATCCCGCCATCTACCGGCTTGATTTGTAATTACGTTGGGAACGCAGCCATTTATTGGTAATGCTTAGAACAAACCTGGCGACGACACTGCCATCTAGTGGAAATGGAAGTGTTTAGTATAACAATCAATCTTTCAGCTTATTTTCGGAGCATTGTACCGGAGTTGTGCTCGAACACTGATCGTGGAGACATGAATACTGAACCACCTATCATTCCCGGGTAGTTAAGTGCGGGAGGTGAATAATTTGCGTGGCCACTTATATACGTGGGTCCTTGCCACACCACACATGCGCGTTTACTGTGTACGAACCCTATCACGGGGGAAAGTATTCATTTATTTTTTTATTATATTTATTTATTTATTTATTTTTTTATACAAGTGCTATCTGCCGTTTAGTGTTGGGATGTTACACTAGATTTAAGTAGGAACATTGTTATCTATTGTGCAATACGTAATTCATAGATATTAACTTACTTTTATAGATTTTTTTTTTCTATTTCTCTCTGCTCAATCATTGTCTTACTCTCTTAACTCCCTTCTCTGTCCCCTTTACCCTCTCCTTTCTCTCGTCTCTCTGTCTCCCTTCCCCCTTCCCCCTCCTCCCTTCCCCTCTTTTCCACAAGTCTCATTAACAAACAAACTCAACAGACAGGACCCTCCTTTCCCGACCTTCCCTTTTCCAAGCGACGAAATTGGAGAGAGAGAGAGAGAGAGAGAGAGAGAGAGAGAGAGAGAGAGAGAGAGAGAGAGAGAGAAGAGAGAGAGAAGAGAGAGCCACCACCACCACCACTCCCTCTCATCATCCATGCCAAACTTTTCTTTCCTCTTCCTTTCTATTCCCTTCCTCTCCCCTTCCTTCCTCTTCTGATCACCCTGCCTACTCTTCTCCCATGCAGTCTCCCTTCCCTTTCCCTCTCTCATCTCCTTCCCCTTTCCCCTCTTCCCTCACCCATGCCAACGAGCCCCTTCCCCTTACCACTGACGGACAAAGCCACAGCAACAAATGTTCTCTTTATGCAAAGTGTATGGGTAGAGAGAGAGAGAGAGAGAGAGAGAGAGAGAGAGAGAGAGAGAGAGAGAGAGAGAGAGAGAGAGAGAGAAGAGAGAGAGAGAGAGAGAGAGAGAGAGATATATGTCCTACTCTTTTTCCAATGCCCTTTTTCCCTTACCCTTACAAAACCCACATTTCCCCCTTCACTATTAAAGACTCCTTTCCCCTTCTTCCCCTTACCACAACCCTCCCCTTTATTCTATAGCAACTCTTCCCACTTCCCTTCGATAACCTCCTTTCCTTCCCCTTAAGCTGGTTTCTTCCTTCCTTCCTCTTACTCCTCCTCCTCTTCTTCCTCGCACAATCATTCTTCTTCACCTCATTCTTAATTATTTTTTCTTCTTCCTTCTGCTTTTTTACGTAATCTTACACTAGCCTCCTTCTCTCCCTCCTCCTCCTCATTCCAATTTGCTGTCCTTTTGTCTCTTTCAAGTAGATTGTATAGTAATAGAGTGTAGCCACATAGACAGCCTCGTTAGGTCGAGTAGGACTGTTGTTGTCTGTTCTTCCTTTGTACTTCTTTGTACTCCTCCTCCTCCTCTTCCTCCTCCATAAACTTCTTTAAAACACTGGATTATGACTTTCAGGAAATAAGTTAATTTCCCTCTCATGTTGCGCAGTGTGTGTGTGTGTGTGTGTGTGTGTGTGTGTGTGTGTGCGTGTGTGTGTGTGTGTGTGTGTGTGTGTGTATCATATTCTAGATAAAGCTGTTTCCTTCAATCCATTATAGTCCTCCACTTCTCAATTCCTCCATCAGTGTCTTTCTCCACTCAATTCAGCTTCAGAAACAGTAAGAGAGGAGGAGGAGAAGGAGAAGGAGGAGGAGGAGGAGGAGGAGGAGGAGGAGGAATTAGCACAATGGATGCTAAGGGCCTCGTCAGCCCATCCCTCTTTACTCCCAAACTTTAAGGCCACACTTTAGCACAGTTTCCCCTCACCTCTCCTCCCTTCCCCTCCCCTTACACCCATCTCCCCTGTCCCTCCCAACCTGTCCTTTCCAGCGCTGTTTTCATCGGTCAGCGCCTGCATCAAGTCTGGCAAGAGTAGTGATGTCCTCCTCCTCCTCCTCTTCCTCTTCCTCCTCTTCCTCCTCCTCCTCTTCTTGATATTATTCTACGAGATTTATTATTATTATTTTTTTTTTATAGTTTTGATACCTGAAGAAAAATTGTCACTATGATCAACTGAACCATTTACTTATTGCTATTTACTGAAGGAGATAGATAGATAGATAGATAAATAGATAGATAGAAAAAGATAGATAGAGAAAGAGAGAAAGAGAGAGAGAGTGCCACCCTACAACACCTTTGACACACCTGGCACCTGGCCCTGACCAATCCATCACCAAATATTGAATTGATTGACTTGTTGGCCAAAAATGGAAAGGAAACAGGAGATAAATGAAAGTGTCGACGATGAAAGTAACAGCAAGGGAGAGTGATGGAAAAAAAGGGGGAACAAATGAAAGCAATGAATACTAAGGGAAAAAAATAAATGTTGATAATAGAGAGAGAAAAAAAATATAAAAAGAAGAGATGAATTAAGGGAAGTGAATGAGTGAAAATTAAGCTGTGTCGTAACTTGATTAAAAAAAAAAATACGTGAGAATATTGAATAGAAACAAAAAAAGGGGAAAGATAGATAATTGGAGAGTGAACTAAAATGAAGGAAACAAAAATCTCGTGTGAATGAATTAAGTTAAAGTTAAAAAAAGGAGAAAAATGGGGTAAATTAAACTTAAAAAGGTAGAAATTAACGCAGAGATTATTACTTGAGATAATTAACTAAATAAATGAGCCACTTACGTTAAGCAGGAGAGAGAGAGAGAGAGAGAGAGAGAGAGAGAGAGAGAGAGAGAGAGAGAGAGAGAGAGAGAGAGAGAGAGAGAGAGAGAGAGAGAGAGAGAGAGAGAGAGAGAGAGAGAGAGAGAGAGAGAGAGAGAGAGAAAAAAAAATATGAATGACCTAAGTTGCAAGATCAAGATTCACGGGAAAAACAAGAGATAAAAGGATGAAAAGTAGAGACATAATAAAAACGAAGAAATAAAAGAAAACAAAAAGAAAATATGAAAGGAGGAATAAAGGTAATGATGATGAGCAATTTTCTGGCTTGGCTCTCTAATCCCCTTTATATATTCGAATACTCTTTACTCTTTTCAATTGTATGGGAATTATTTTAGTACCAAGCGAGTTTCTGTACTGAATTGTTTTGTATACTTGATAAATAGAATGGCATGGCTGGCAACGCATCCGAACCAGCGGCAGCATTACTAAGAATTTCCCTAATTGCTTCCTTCAACTCGGTTCTAGGAAAATCTTGTCCTGCATTTGCGAAAAAAAAAACATTCTTGTGTTCTGTGATCTTCTTTTCAACTGGAGTAATGAACACACTTACATGCTGTTTACGGAGGGTCTCACACACTTCCGTTGGCTGTTGAACCTTTACTCTTTGTACATTTGTTAAGAGTCCAACAGTTGCTCGGGTTTGGGATCAATTAGTGGGAGGAGGAGAGAAAAGAGGGAGAGAATGTCGTCAATCATGTTGCATTTTTGATGTATACATTTTTATATTTATTCCATCTGCTTGCCTTCCATTTTTCATTCCTCCTCCTCCTCCTCCTCCTCCTACTCCTTCTCCTCCTCCTCCTCTGCCTCCTCCTCCTGCGCCTCCTTTTACAAGAAGCATCGTAGAAAATTTTCCTCAAAGTTGGAGAGGCGTTGAAGGAGGGAGGAAGGGATGAAGGAAAAGGAGGAGAGATGGAGGCAGGGATGGAAGGAGGGAGAGGAGAGTCACTGTCTTACCTGTGATGGTCGTCTGTGAGTGAGCAAGTAAGAGAGACGTGAGGAGGTAACATTTTTGTGCTCTCTCTCTCTCTCTCTCTCTCTCTCTCTCTCTCTCTCTCTCTCTCTCTCTCTCTCTCTCTCTCTCTCTCTCTCTCTCTCTCTCTCTCTCACATTGTTAATACTGAATAACTGGCTATTGTTCAGTATCACTATTATTTATTTACATCTAAATATGAGGTCTGTCATTTATGTATAATATTTTAATAATGGTCTTCATGGACACTTTGTTCTCTTTTTTCTTTATTTTAAAGCATTCTTCAATGTATTAAGAATAACCACTGTCAGTGGAAATAAAATTATTATTATTATTATTATTACTCTCTCTCTCTCTCTCTCTCTCTCTCTCTCTCTCTCTCTCTCTCTCTCTCTCTCTCTCTCTCTCTCTCTCTCTCTCTCTCTCTCTCTCTCTCTCTCTGCATACATCCATTTATTCATCTATTTTCTTTCTTTCCTTCCTTCCTTTCCTTCACTCTACCAAGGAAAAATAAGAAAGTATAGATAACAATTTCTCTCACTCAGCAGTAATTTATCAGAGGAGAAAACGGATGGAAACACACACACACACACACACACACACACACACACACACACACACACACACACACACACACACACACACACACACACACACACACACACACACACACACACACACACACACACACACACACACACACACACACACACACACACACACACGACGACAAACACATTCACGTTTCAAAATTGAGTGCAGGATTATGTCAATTTTGGAAGACGATAATGCTACCAAGGAGGAACACATAGGAACACATAGGAAGAACAAACAACAACAGGCCTGCTGGCCCTTACGAGGCTGTTTGTGAGACTACACTATCTACTCTAGAGTGAATGATACAGGATAGTAAGGGTGAAGGCTTCTCTCCCCAGCCATGGCTGGCAGGGAAAGGAAGGCCAACCAAGACCATACTGTCACTACCACTACTGCTACCACTACTTCCTGGCAAGCGATGTCAGGCCACTAGCGACGTCTTTTGAATCGACATTTCGTAAGTTAGGTACATCAGGATGAACTTACTCAAAGTTTGCTACGTTAACGGATAGTATTTTAGTTGTGGATTGGCTTCTAAATATTTGTCAAGTCTATTTTTGAACGTAGTAATTGTTTTACTGTCGACGATATTGGCGGGCAGGGAGTTCCAAACGTTAACGATCCGATTGAAAAAGAAGTGCTTGGCTTCGTTTGATGTGAATCTTTTACCAGTAATCTTAAAAGAATGACGTCTTCTTGTTATATTTGATCGATCAAAAGTAATGTAATCTTCTGCATTGATATTATCGAATCCTTTGATTATCTTGAACATTTCAATTAAATCCCCTCGCATCCTTCGTTTTTCTAGGCTGAATAAGTTTAGTTCTTTAAGTCTTTCTTCATAAGGTTTATTTTTCAGCCTTGGAATCATTTTTGTTATTCTTCGCTGGACTCTTTCCAGTTTGTCAATGTCCTTTCTGTAATATGGGGACCAAAACTGTACGCAATACTCAAGATGGGGTCGTACTAGTGAATTATGCAGTTTTAATATGACTTTTTCTGATTTATTTTCGAAAGTACGCCCAATAAAGCCGACCAATCTGTTAGCAGTTTTAACTACCTCTGAACAATGTTGACTGGGCTTTAAATCGTTTGATATTGTGATTCCCAGATCTTTTTCTTTGTTTACTGTAGAAAGTGATTTACCATTCATTGAGTACTGAACGTGATCATTATTTCTTCCGATGTGTAGTACCTTGCATTTTTCAACGTTAAATTTCATTTGCCATTTATTGGCCCAAGACGTTAGTCGATCTAGGTCTGATTGTAAGACTTCTCTGTCAATTGTCGTAGTTACTTTGCTGAGAATTTTCGTATCGTCAGCGAATTTCGATATTTTGCAAGTGATCCCATCATCTATGTCATTAACATATATCAAGAATAAGACAGGACCAAGCACTGAGCCTTGTGGTACGCCACTTTTTACGTTTAACCATTGAGAGGAGACACCGTTTAAGACTACTCTCTGCTTACGTTCAGAGAGCCAGTCCAGAAGCCAATTGTAAATGCTACCAGAGATACCATGAGTCATTAGTTTATTAAGCAATCGTTGATGAGGTACTTTATCAAAAGCCTTTTGAAAATCCAGATATATGACATCTACTGCTCTGCTTTCATCGTACGCGTCAAAAACATTGTGGAAGAAGTCTAATAAGTTAGTTAAACATGAACGTTTATTACGAAAACCATGTTGTGAGGGTTTTATTATATCGTTGTCTTCAAGGAATTTCACCACATTGTCACGAATGATTGTCTCCATTAATTTACATACAACTGATGTCAGACTGATTGGCCTATAATTTCCGGGTTGTGACTTGTCCCCCTTTTTGAAGATTGGTGTTACATTTGCACGTTTCCAATCTGATGGAACTTTACCATCTCTTAAGGATTTATTGAATAAGATTGTAAGCGGTTTACTGATCTGGTGCTTGACCTCTTTCAAGATTCTTGGGGAAATTTTATCTGGTCCAGGGGTTTTGTTTGTTTTCATCTTATTGATTTTTTGCAAAACGTCATTTTCTACTATGAGTATATCATTTAAGAAGTTTACGGTCCCTCTAATCTCAAGTGGCTGAAACGATGAACAATCCTCTTCTGTAAATACGGATGCAAAAAAGTTATTAAGGATTGTAGCCATTTCGTTTTCGTCATTTGTGTGATTTCCATGTCCTTTAGTAAGTGGACCGATATTGCAGGTAAGGGCTTTTTTACTCTTAACAAAACTATAAAATTCTTTAGGATTTGATTTACATGATTCCGCTATATATTCTTCCAGGTTTTTCTTGCTACGCTTTATCAATCTCTTAGTATCGCGACGAATTCTGTCAAACTCTACTTTATCATCTTGGCTTTTAGTTAATATGTACTTATTGTACGCGTTTTTTTTGAGAGAGAGGCTGTTTTTTATCTCTTCACTCCACCATTTTGGTTTGTTCTTCCTTGCTGAACGTCTGTATCGATACGGTACACATACGCTTATAACTTCATTCAGTTTTGTGGTAAAGGCCTCCCATGACTTATCAATATCTGACTCTGACAACAGTTCACTCCAGTCAGTGTCTTCTAGAATTGTTCGCATTCTGATGAAATTCGCCCTTTGATAATTTGGTACCTTCTCCTTACTGTCTTTTACTTTTATTTCCTTAATTTTCAAATTGAACGTGATTATTCGATGGTCACTAGAACTGAAAACTGGGCCGACATTTACGTTACTGACTAAATCTTTACTTGTTGAAAGAATGAGATCAAGGGTATTTAAGTCTCGCGTCGGTTCGTGAACGTGTTGATGTAATTCGCTCTCTAATAAGTTCGTGTACAGGTCGTGTCCTGTATGAGATCGTAACGGATTTCCCCATCTCGTTACTGGCAAATTAAAATCACCCATAATAATTGTCTCGCATTGACTAATTGTTTCGGAGATTGATTCGAGGAGGAGGAGGAGGAGGAGGAGGAGGAGGAGGAGGAGAAGGAGGAGGAGGAAATGATAAGTGCAATGGAATGATATTACAAGAGAGATGAGGAAAGGCAAGGAAGGGAAGGAAATGGAAGGGAGTGGAAAGATCAAAGATGAGAATGAGGAGGAAGAGGAGGAGAAGGAGGAGGAGGAGGAAAGGGAGGAGAAGGAAAAGGAGGAGAAGGAGAAGGAGAAGGAGGAAGAACAAGTTCCTCTTTATCTCTCTTGACAGTCGCCTCAGTCGCCTAGTTCCCTCGAGTGAGATAAATTCCAGTGGTTTAGAATTTCAGTGAATCATTGCGACTCTTTCCTCCTCCTCCTCCTCCTCCTCCTCCTCCTCCTCCTCCTCCTCCTCCTCCTCCTCCTCCTCCTCCTCCTCCTCCTCCTCCTCCTCCTCCTCTTCCTCCTCCTTCTGTGTGGTCATCACTCGCCTCGGTAATCGTTTTCAGGAAGCACTGTCATAGATATACAAGAAAAAGGGAAGGAGAAGCGATACTGCGATGTTGGAGAAACTGATACCGAGGTGATGGTAGTGATGGTGAGGTGATGGTGATGGTGATGGTGAGGTGATGGTGAGGTTGTGGATTGAGAATGACACAGGAATGGGAGACTGGTGGTGGTGGTGGTGATGGTGGTAGGATAGAGAGAGAGAGAGATAGATGGACTGTGTGGTTGGAGGCAAGAGATTGGGAGGTCATGACCGGCCGATCAAAATCTTCACTACTGACTCTGTCACCGGTGCCAATGGCTATGGAAGTTATTTATTTTCATTCTTAAATGCTGCTGCATCAAGATAAGGCTCATTATAATTAGGTATATAGAGGCAGAAAACAATTCAATTCCCACCGCTCGCTCGGTCATGACCGGCCGATCAAAATCTTCACTACTGACTCTGTCACCGGTGCCAATGGCTATGGAAGTTATTTATTTTCATTCTTAAATGCTGCTGCATCAAGATAAGGCTCACTAGAATTAGGTATATAGAGGCAGAAAACAATTCAATTCCCACCGCTCGCTCGGTCATGACCGGCCAATCAAAATCTTCACTACTGACTCTGTCACCGGTGCCAATGGCTATGGAAGTTATTTATTTTCATTCTTAAAAGCTGCTGCATCAAGATAAGGCTCAGGGAGGTAAGGGGAGCATAGGATAAATAGGTAAGGGGGGTAAGTGAGGGGAGGTGAGGGGAATAGGGGGAGGGGTACATGCTATTAAGGGGAAGGAGATGGTTGTGGGTGATTATAATGGTATAGGAGAAGGTAACTAATGCACCTGTCACCTTAATTACACCTTGTCACCCCTCCCTTACACCCCCCCCCTGACACCCCTCACATATCTTACTCTAGGGTCATGCGATGGTCGGGCTCTGAGTGATGGGAGAGTTGGGCAAATTTTGAGTCTGTAACTAGTCTTAAGGTAATTGCATAGTACTGTGTTTAGAGAGAGTGTTCACAGCTTAACCCTGCTTAGAGAGAGAGAGAGAGAGAGAGAGAGAGAGAGAGAGAGAGAGAGAGAGAGAGAGAGAGAGAGAGAGAGAGAGAGAGAGAGAGAGAGAGAGAGAGAGAGAGAGAGAGAGAGAGAGAGAGATAATGCAAATTGCTGCTGTGTATATATTAAATCTTTGCAAACTCTTTCGGTTCTGCTTTAGGAATTGTCAGTTTTCTCACGCTAGCCATCGTGTTCCTTGCAATCCTTTTTATTCTTCATCTGTGACTTGCTAATTCTTGACTCATTCTTTCTTTCTTTCTTTCATTATATATATATATATATTTCTTTCTTTCTTACTTTCTTTTTTTCCCTTTCCTTATTTTTTCTTTCTTTTATTACTTTTTTTTTCATTCTTTTTTTTACTTTCTTTCTTCTCTCTGTCTCTTTCTCTATTTACTGTACTGTTATTTTTGTAAAGCTTTCATTAAGACAAAAAAAAAAATAGAATATACTATACCCAAGATGTGATTTTTTTTTTTACTCCTAGTTGAATCTTCATAAACTTTATAATTCCTTTTTTACTTGTTGAACTTTTTTTTTTTTCTTTTTTTCTATAAATTTGAACTGTACATATGACTTCTATAAATTGTCTATTCATTCCATGGTTGACCTTCACTATTTCAATATATAAATGATATAATTTTCAACATTCGTAAACTATTCTTTCTTTCTATCATGCGTGTTTATGACTGCAATTTTCTCCCATTTTCTCTATTCTCTTATCTATGCTTTATCCTTACATACTTCCTCCATTCCATTAACTATTTCTCTCGCTTCCCACCATTCCTATTCCACACATCCTCTCACACGCTCAGCTGTATATCATGCCACCTGCCTTCCGCCTCTCCACATCTCCTTTCCTCATTTACTTCACTCTTATTTTCCTCATCATCGTCCTTATTACTCTCATTACGTTATGCATGCAAGCTGTGAACACCTGCAGCCTTACCTGTGTCGCGTGAGCCTTGTAAGCCTCACTTTTCTGCATATTACACGGTGAAATGTTTAATTTATTTTTGCTATTTCATCTCCATAGCTCTTGTTCCAGTCTCTGTGTCTTTGTCTCTGTCTATCTTTTTTCTCTCTTAAATTATGTTCCTGTTGAGTCATTTCCATGTTCTTGATTTATCTTTATGTGCTCCATGTAAATTATTCTTCCTGTATGTTCATTCCTCACTTTTTTTTTTTATAGTTTCTTTGCTTTTTTTTCAGTTCCATTCTTGCCGTACTCGTAAATATGTCCCAGGTAAACCACCCCCCTCTCCCTCCCCTTCCTGCCACCCCACCCACTCATCATGACCCTCCCAACCCCTCCTAACCCCTCTCACCCCCTCCTTTCCACTCCAAACACGTTAATGGCTGCCACCTCCCCACCCCTACCACTTTTCATTTAATTTCCATTCATCAGATCGTGATAAAAAAAGAAAAGAAAAGAAAAAAGTGGTCTCTCCCATTCATACAATTTATATTCACCAAATTGTGTACTACTCCTCCTCCTCCTCCTCCTCCTCCTCCTCCTCCTCCTCCTCCTCCTCCTCCTCCTCCTCCTCCTCCTACTATTACTATTACTATAAAAAAATATATACTACTACTACTACTACTACTACTACTACTGGATAATTAATTCACCTCCCTACCCAATTATCTCCCTTTCTCACCTCTCCCTCCCTCCCTCCCTTCAAATCCTCATCTTCTCTACATCAGCCTCCATAAATCTAGAGGGAGAGTAATAGCTGTTCTTAATGGGTGGATGGTGGTAGGTAAATATAAGACAGATAGGGAGAGGATTTGACAGGTAGATAGGTAGATAGATAGGTAGAGAGGTGTGCGTGTTATATATATATATATATATATATATATATATATATATATATATATATATATATATATATATACATATATAATTTTTTTTTAATGAACATTTAAAATACATATTACAACTCCAATTCTAATTCAAGGTACAGATAAAATCATATAACATTAATGGTCTCAATAATCAACATTAATTTTCAACCTGTCATGTATTTTAGATCATGTTCCAGTTTCGGTTTCGATCCTAATCGTTTGGTGTAACTTCGTCATTGTTTAGTGCTTTGGGATCTGATTTTCATCTTGATACTCTTGATCTTGTTGAGAGTTGCGTGATTATCCCTGTTCTGAACGAGGATGTAAGGCGATCGGGCGATTATTTGACGGAAAGTTTAATCTGACGGGGTTTGGAGGAGGAGGAGGAGGAGGAGGAGGAGGAGGAGGAGGAGGAGGAGAAGGAGGAGGAGGAGGAGGAGGACATGAAGGAAGAGAGAGAGAATGAAAAGGAGTAACTGAGATAGGGAGATAACAAGAGGGAAAGAGGAGGAAAGAGAGAAACAGGTTGGGAAAAATTGAGGATGAGAATGAATTGAAAGTCGAGGCAAAGAGGGAGAGGAAAATAGAGAACTGTGGAAACACGTTGATTGGCTCCAGGTAACATGTCCCCAAAAGCTTATACCTGTCCAATTATGAAGGTAGATAAGGCCCAGGGATCAGGTGGTCATGGTAGGAGTGAGAGCAAATTCATATGTAGAATCCTTGGGGCGTGATTCTAAGTGGAGGATTTGGTGGGAAGGGTGAGAGAGGAAAGCACTTTGTAGATTCCTGTATTAAAAAGTGAGATTCTGAAGTGATTTTTGATTTTATTTTTGTTTGTTATATATTAATTTGTATTCTTTTGTTATGTTAATGTTCCCTTTGTGTTATTCTTTATCATTCACTTCTTCTCTTCTCTTCACTTTTTTTTTTCCATTTCTCCTCTCCTCTCTTCCATTCTATCACATTGTATTTTGTTTTCATTCTGTTTTACTACATCCCTTTTATTTCTCATTCTGTATTTCATTTTTCTATTTTCATTTGGTGTTGTTCTCTTATTACCTTTTTGAATTGGTCTATACAGGTGTGATGGATGTAATTTTTCTTCTAAAACTGTATTGCTACTCTTTTTCTTTCCTGGTATTCCTGTTCCTCCTCGTCCTCAACTTTCTCCTCCTCCTCCTCCTCCTCCTCCTCCTCCTCCTCCTCCTCCTCCTCCTCCTCCTCCTCCTCCTCCTCCTCCTCCTCCTTTTGCAGTTCGATTTTTCCTCTGACATTCAATCTTACTTCTGTTTCTTTTTTTACTCCTTCTCTCCCTCCCTCTCTACTCTTTCTTCCCTCCCTCCCCCCTTTCTCTCTCTCCCTCTCTCTCTATCTCTGTCATGACATTCACTGCCTCTGTATATTTTTTTCTTCTTCTCTCTCTCTCTCTCATAACTTTTCTTATCTCTGTCCTTCCATCTTTTCATCTTCTCTTTTGTTTCCTAACTATTCACGTGTGTATTTTTCTTTTATTTCTATCTCTTTTATCCATTATTTTCTCTCTTTCTCTCTCTTCGGTATCCTTGTAGTTATCTCTCTTTTTTTTCTTTGTCGCTCTTTCTTTTTTTCGTTTTCATTTTCTCTTTCTATGCCTCTATCTCTGTTTCTTTTGATATTTATCTTACCTATTCTGCCATTCATATCTCTCTCTCTCTCTCTCTCTCTCTCTCTCTCTCTCTCTCTCTCTCTCTCTCTCTCTCTCTCTCTCTCTCTCTCTCTCTCTCTCTCTCTCTCTCTCTCTCTCTCTCTCTCTCTCTCTCTCTCTCTCTCTCTCTCTCTCATATTTCACACACACGCTTCACGCAGACACGCTACATTTTCCATATTCTACCCAAGATTTTCCTCCACGCGAACAAGATTGCATCGCTATAAAACCTGTGCTGTGTACCTCCATTGGGTCCATTTCATAGATGCTCAGGTGTATAGTACTGTATATTTCCAGGAAAATATATATACATATATATATATATATATATATATATATATATATATATATATATATATATATATATATATATTGATGGAAGGGTGGTGTTTGGGAGTTTATTTGTCTAACGTTTCGTCCTCTGCGGGACTTTATCAATATATATATATATATATATATATATATATATATATATATATATATATATATATATATATATATATATATATATAGGTATCCTTACACGTGGGTCTTTATCTTGTGGGTTCATTGAAACGTTTGGATTTTATTAATATTCTGTTTATATCTTGAAAAGTTGCTCGATTCTGACATGTGTTATTGCGTGGGAGAAAAATTTATTCCTAGAGTTTTTCTTCCTATGTGATTGAGCGATTGTGATAAGAGCGATTAGGGGGATGGTATCATTTGTCTTCGTGAATTAATATGATTACCTCCACGTGATGCTATGAAGCCCTTTTAAGGCTCACGATACTCTATGCCTCATATATAAATCACTGTACGCGCTCTCATTCACATTGGCAGTCCATTATATCTTTACCATACTTCATTCCGCCTGCAGACACACACACACTTACTCCTACACCTGTCACTCCCATCTCCCTCTTTTTTCCACTTACCACTACTCCTGTTCCTCATTCATCTCACTCACTCACTTTTATCTAGTAGCTTCACCACCAGTCTTCCGCTCTGCATCACAGTCACTCCACTCACTACACTCTCTTTCTCTCTCCTTCCTTCCGTCTTCATCTTCCCTGTCTCGGTACGGTGATGCGTTCAACTATCAACAGAAGTCATTCAGACTCAATTCGTAACACAATACGAAGCACACACCACAAGATTCCACTGTGGTGTGTAGATAAACAGTGGGCGGTGGTGGTTCCTTCATCACGTGCCAAGGGAGGAGAGGAGGTTTGTGTCCTCTCCCTTCCCGATAAGCTGGGTAACGAAGGAGGTGGGAGGCGGGGGGACAGCTGATAAGGCGTGGAAGAGGTGTGGAGATTATGTGGATACATGATGAGAATTAGATGAGAAAAAGAGGGGTGATAAAAAGGGTGTAAGGAAGGTGTGGTGAGAGAGAGAGAGAGAGAGAGAGAGAGAGAGATGATGAGAGAGAGAGCAGAGAGAGAGAGAGAGAGAGAGAGAGAGAGAGAGATTGAATGTAGTTCGTTGCCTTGGGGTCTGAAGAGATCATCTGCTATTTAAGATTACAGGAAGCAAGGGTGAGATAAAACGTGTAACTCAATTTATGCAAACCAATGCTTATCGGTGTGTGCATGAAAAGGTTTGTATTTGCTTGGGGAAACTAGATACTGTGTCACGCTTTCATACAACATAGATACAGTAATATTGTTTCCTCTATTGGTGATTATTATTTTAAGACGGATTTATTCTGTTTTAGTTTTATTTAATGTATCCTTTAGTAACATTCATTCAGTTACTACAGATTCCTCACTTGCTTTCCCTCGCCTCTTCACCCAACGCTCAGTAACCCCAGTAACCTAATGGTCCTCTCGTGGCTCTCCTCTCAAGTGTTTTCAGCCGCTATTAGGTTACCTCGTGTTGTTTTTCGTGGCCAATATTGTGGAAGGAACATTGTGTAAGTGCGGTGGAATCTTACCTCTGATGCAGCAAGAAATTTGGAAAGATTTTCTTCTCGAAGTTATGTTTTTTTTTCCCCCTCTGTTGGTCGCTTTCGTTAATGAGAACCTGATTTGAGAAGATATGAATTTAAGGCGTTGATAAATTCTGCAGTTGAAAAATTATAATTGCCGCTCTATAAGATGCATAAATATTAAATGCTTTTGGGCTACTTTTTCCTACTAGGTGGAAAGAGGAAAGTTATAACGCTGGATGAGATGCGCTTCACACTAACATTCTCGTAATATCATGTGAGTAACTTCCTTCTCTGTCCCATATATACTACTACATATCGTGAAGTGTAATCTGACGAAATAAAAAAGTGTCAAAGAACTACGTGGGGCTTACAGATACAAAGTGTTTTCTAGGAAATGGAAATGTACATCAAAAGGTGTCATTCATGAGTGTGCTGCAGTGTGAGAGTGCAAGGCTCCAGGTAAACGTCAAAATAAAACTGGATCATATTTTTCTTTTAACTGGACTGAGTAGAAGTAGAAATACAAAGCTGAGTACGTCTAACGGTGTAAAAGTGTTTCCAGACTCATCATACGTTCCATCTGTAAAGTCCATCATTCACTATTATTATTGTTACTATTATATATGTTGTTATTTTATCATTATTACTCGTATCATGTGCAGGACCTTAAATTGAACACAGATACATAATGATTTGCGAGCCGCGTTCATCTCTGCTGCCTCTTTGATTATAAAGTCAAAACACCAACCTGGCAATCTGTCAGAGTTTTTCTTCCTCCGTTTCACGTATACTTAACAAGAGATTTTAAGGAACAGAAATTGCTGCTCTGCCCGATACCCTGGTTCTCTGACACTCTAATTTGGATCCTCGAGTTCTATTTTTACCCAGCAAGAATAATATGAGATTTGCATCGAAAAAAAATAATAATTCACATTAATTTCTCTGATGGAAAAGATATGCACATTATAGATTAAAAGATAAGAAAGGTAAAACTATGATGAAGAAACAGACAATGAGGGTGAAAAAAGTAAAAAAACCAAAAGAAAACGATGAGGTGGAAGAATGTAAGTAGAGAAGGAAGGAACGTGAGACAAAAGAAATGAGAGTGAACGTGACACAGATAAATATTGCGAGAAAGGAAAGGAAATGAGAAGAGGAAGTGGAAGGAGTAAGAAGAGGGATGGAAAGAGAGAGTGAGAGAGCGAGAGAAAAAAACTTGAGAGTTGGAAAGAAGAAATGCACCATAACTAGAGAATGCAATGGAGGCCTCGGATGTGCAGGAAAATTGCTTGGCCCTTGAAGCCAATTTTGCATTAAGTCAATACTCACGAACTCTTTGTCTTCAACCTCGTGACATTACTTTCACACTCTTCCTCCTCCTCTGACAAGGAATTGGCTAGATCTTCACTTTATACTTTATTTTTTATTGTGTTTACCTGTCTTTGTCTTTGTCTTTCTTTCTTTGTATGTGTATTCTTTTGTCCTTGTGCCTGTCTGTCTGTATGTGTGTCTGTCTGTATGTCTGTCTGTCTATGTGTAGCCATCACACATAGTTTGTGTGATGGCCAAAGGCAAGAATTATGGCCACATATGACCATTAGCTGAGCCGTAAAAATGTTATCCCTTGTTACATTTGGAATTCCGTAGATGAGATACAGGCATACCAACATTGTGTGTGTGTGTGCGTGTGTGCGTGTGTGTGTGTGTGTGTGTGTGTGTGTGTGTGTGTGTGTGTGTGTGTGTTATACACCACACACACACACACACACACACACACACACACCACTTCTTCCCTTGAGGTGTAAAGGCATAGACACGAGGGAGTGGATGTGAATGTATGTATATAATTATGTTGACGCCTTGGGTCGGCTACCCCCTTTAAGGCGGTGGTCTCACACACACACACACACACACCACACACACACACACACACACACCACACACACACACACACACACACACACACACACACCACACACACACACACACACACACACACACACACACACACACACACATCACACACACACACACACACACACACACACACACACACACACACACACACACAAACATGCAAAATACATTTCCTGAATGTTTTGATTTTTAATTGAAAATAAAACTGTAAAAAGTTAACAATTAGAGCAACATACCTACTTTAGATCAAAGCTCAACAAAACAAGGTGTTTTAAGTCTGAAAATGTTGTTTTCCTTACTCTCTGTAATTACGTTTTACCTTCTTTCAAGCATTTTTCTTCTTATGAAAAAAAATGATGGAAGCTTGTTTTCAACCTTTACAGAAAAGCCACCTACCATTGTGTCTACTGTTTCCATTACTTTGTTTATTTGTGTTTGCAATAGCTGCTGTTATTTTGCAAATGTGTCAATGTATTCGCTAAATTGTCAGGATTGATAAAATCGTCTCATGTTTTCTACATTTGCAAAGCTGCAGCGACTAACTCTCTCCCTTTCCCTCTTCACTTGTTGTAGTTTTTTACTCATGAAATTAATTGGCTTCTGCAGCACTACCATTCTAGTAAAGCTTATTTCTCTTTGCAGTATAAAAAAAAACCACAACCTTGCTACGTATTCAAAACAAACACGCACAAAAGAAAGGACTTGAAAAGAAAATGTAAAATAAAGAAAAAGTTAAGAACTGGAGACAAACAACAATTGGAAAAAGGAATAGACGAATTTATGAAAACTTAACACACTCACAAAAATTTTAAAAAAAATCCGTTTATTGTAGATTTGTAGTCAATGGAAAGCAAGTGGATGGCGTATGGGTGGAAGCAGGATATGGAAGGTGGAGGTAAAGGGGGGGAGGGGCAGGTGGGGGGCAAGCGGTGGGGGGGGGGCGCGTGGGAGTAAGTGAACCCCAACAAGGTCGGTGAAGGAGGGAAGCCCACTTACCTTGCAAACCTAAGTGGCTCTCATACCTCATGTTATTCCATGTTGGCATATTGTACAGCCTCCCGCCTGCTTCCGTCTGTCTGTATGTCTGTCTGTTTGTGTGTCTGTTTATCTGTTCGTCTGTCTGTCTCTATGTGAATCTGTCTCTATGTGTGTCTGTCTATGTTTTTGGCTGTCTCTGTCTGTTTGTTTCTCTCTCTTTTTTTCTTCTTCTTTCTCTCACTCTCCGTGGGTCACCTAGTCTACACTCACACTACACACAGCAAGTCGTTTTTTTTTTTACCTTTCTTTCTCCCTAAACACTTTTTTATATTTCTGTCTTTTCAGGGGAATGTTGGGGGTATTCATAAGGTTTTGTTTGATGTGTACAACTCACTTTCAACGGAGGGAACCTAATCAACGTGGCTGTGATTCATTTCAATGGTAAGGAAAGTTAGAACGAGTTTCTCATGTCAAACCAAACCTTGCTAAATGAACTGAGTCAAGGCTATTTCGGGGCAAATCTGGGTAAGGGATCGGAGGTTGTAGATTTTTCATCACCGTAGTTATATATATTTTTGTTTTTTTAGTGACGTAATGTTTAAAATGGCAAACCATATGTACGATATTAATTTTAAAAGAAGGCTAATAGATTGTTGACAATGTAATATTTAGTTTTTCGTAGTAATCACAATCTCTCTCTCTCTCATCTCCTCTGCGTATCTCGTCTCGCTCTCTCTCCATCTCTCTCCTCTCTCTCGTCTTCTCTCTCTCTCGTCTCTCTCTCTCTTCTCGTCACTCTCTCTCTCTCTCTCTCTCTCTCTACTCTCTCCTCTCTCGCTCTCTCTCTCATATCTCCTCTCTCTCTCTCTCTCTCTCTCTCTCTCTCTCTCTCGCTCTCTCTCTCTCTCTCTCTCTCTCTCTCTCTCTCTCTCCTCTTTTCAACGGTGGTTGTGTGGCGAGGGTGAAAAAAATGTGTTTGTGTGTGCCGCGGGGGGAAAGGGAAGAGAGATAGAGAGAGAGAGAGAGAGAGAGAGAGCGAGAGAGAGAGAGAGAGAGAGAGAGAGAGAGGAGAGAGAGAGAGAGGAGAGAGGAGAGAGAGAGAGAGAGAGAGAGAGGAGATAGAGAGAGAGAGAGAGAGAGAGAGAGAGAGAGAGAGAGAGAGATTGTTGTTAACTACGGAAAAACTAAATATTACATTGTCAACAATCTATTAGCCTTCTTTTAAAATTAATATCATACATATGGTTTGCCATTTTAAACATTACGTCACTAAAAAAACAAAAAATATATATACACTACGGTGATGAAAAATCTACAACCTCCGATCCCTTACCCAGATTTGCTCCGAAATAGCCTTGACTCAGTTCATTTAGCAAGGTTTGGTTTGACATGAGAAACTCGTTCTAACTTTCCTTACCATTGAAATGAATCACAGCCACGTTGCTTAAAGGTCCCTCCGTTGAAGTGAGTTGTAACACTCAAACAAACCTTATGATACCCCCAACATTCCCTGAAAAGACAGACATTATAAAAAAGTGTTTAGGGAGAGAGGAAAGGTAAAAAAACCGACTTGCTGTGTGTAGTGTGAAGTTTAGACTAAGTGGACCCAAGAGAGTGAGAGAAAGAAGAAGAAAAAAAGAGAGAGAAACAAACAGACGATACAGCCAAACACATAGACAGACACACATAGAGACAGATTCACATAGAGACAGACAGGACACGAACAGATCAACGACACGACATCACAGCACAGTACATCATAGCAATAACATGCATAAACAAGGACAGCAAAAATAAAAAAAAAAAAATACATAGCATAACACACATACAGACGACGCGCAAAGCAGGCGCCCTGAGGCTGTACAATATGCCAACATGGAATAACATGAGGTATGAGAGCCACTTAGATTTGCAAGGTAAGTTGGGCTTCCCTCCTTCACCATAACTTATGTCTGGGGTTCACGTATCTCGCCAAGAGTGTGCGAGCATACCGTTCGGCTCTATGGAGCCACATTGCGGCTCTTTTATCCCTTCGTGCTAGTGTTTCTCAAAAAAAAATGGCGTTGACAACATAGCCTCATTTTGGAAAAAAAAATAGGCGAATAAATAATGGCATAGTAATTATCAATTGATTTTTGATTTTATTATCTTTATTTCTTTTTTTCGTTGTAATAGTTATATCTTTGAATTGAATTGTGCTTTGTGCAATTAAATAAATATAAATCTTGTTATTTATATATTTGTCGATCAAAATATGCGTCACATCCCTGTAATGCGTATACCTGTTGCCCAAAAAGCCAGTCAAGTTGTTTACGAAAATGCCGTTGAATTGGCCGCGTGGTTAGCGTAATGACCTGTGCGCGCCGCCCAACTGTGTTGTGTGAGGAGGGACACGTGCGTGGTGGTTCCACCAACCTCCCGTGCTGCTTCCCTAGTCGACCACCTACCCCTCACTGCTGTATAGACGTCATGTTCTCGCTGTGGACCCTACTGCTGTATCTCATACGTCGTTTCTTCGCTTTCCTCGGGTTGTATTGGGTTGACTTAGTGTTTTCCAGTGGATTTCTCGGCCTGTTCGTGTTTACGCCTACGAGTATTATTTTAACGGGGGCGGATAGAGCCGGTTTTTGTTAGGTCACGTTGCGGCGAGATCACTAATCGAATCCTGTCCGGTAGGATCGAATGAGTTGCACCATATGACATTGAAATCTAAACTCTTCTTCCTTTGTTCTTCTATGGTTGTCAGTCTGTATTCACGTCCATACCTATATACTCAGCTTCGAGGCGGGGGTGAGCCAGACACACCTGGGAGTGTGACGTGTCATGACAAAGTTAACTTGCCTCTTTGACCTCACGTGAACTAGCAGATGGATTAAATCTAAGAAGAGAACAAGTTTCTAGACGAAATTGAGAACGTTTAATGCGATCATGGAAAGATTCATTTGCTTTCACTGCTGACAAAACTGGTTTAAGCCGGTATGACTCTAATTGCGCTCTGGAGAAAGTATGACAAACTAACAAAAAATCAAACGGTTGAAATAAAAGATAAATACAGTTTCCGAATAAACTAGCCATGCTTTGCTGAAAGTGGTATCCAGTGTGGTGAGATTACCACTTTGTTACCTGTTGACTTACCTGGTTGACTTACCTGGTTGGCTCCCTTGCATTATGAAGTATAGCACTAGGTAAGCAGAAGGCTGTAAGAAATAGTTAGAGAGGGGAGCCCAGAGCTGCTGGTGTGCCAGACCAAGTGATATACGATCTACAATACTGTATTAAATAGTAATGGCTGGATTGTGTTCACCATTTGCAGCATTTAAAAGACGTTCAAGTACAATTAATCGTTGAATTCGAATAATAAGTTACCTAAAGCATTATGAAGTAGCCGTTTGAATGGGATCAATGCGTCAGCTTCAGTGACCTGGGCAGGCAAAGAATTCCAGAGAAGGATGCGTCTCTGGGAGAAAAATCTGTGTCTTGATTCCAAGTTGTGGTGAGTTGGGAAGAGTTTGTAGGCGTGACCTCGCGTGGCCACTGATGGGGCAAGTACAAACAGAGTCTCGGGCTGTATGGCTGATTTTCTATGTAGAATTTTCCAATATTTGATCAGATCTGTTCGAAGAAGCCTTCCTTTTACAGAGTATAGGTTCAGCTGGGTCAGTCTTTCTGAATAACTCATGTCATGGAGGCCCTGAATGCGTTTAGTCCATCTCCTCTGTACAGACTCAAGCAGTTTGTTGTCGCCCGCATATCCAGTGAACCACAGACACGAAGAAAACTCCACAAGAGGTCTGATGTGGGTTTTATAAAGACTGACCATGAATGATGGAGAGCGACACACAGTGGCCTTTAACAAACTATTAGCCAAGGCTGCAGCCTTGGAAACAATGTTATGAATGTGTTGGTGAAATTTCAGTGAGTTATCAACTGTTATTCCCAGGTCAGAGAAAGCTTGGACAAACCTAATTGGTGCATCATGTAAGTAATAGTTAGAGTGTGGACCCATAAGGTTCCAGTCAAATGATCCTCTCTGAAATCTTAATACTGCACATTTGTTTACATTCATTTTTAGTCCCCAGGATTCAGCAGTTGACACAATCACATCAATATCTCTTTGACCTTCTGTAAGACCCCTAAGAGCCTCACTTACAGTGGAGTGTCTTATTTGGACATATAGTTTTAAATCATCGGCAAAAAGTTTGAAATTGCAAGACACATCAGAGGTAACATGATTTACATATAAAAGAAACAGCAGTGGCCCCAAAACGGAGCCTTGGGGCACACCACTGGTTACAGCGTATGAGTCACTAAACATCCCAGCAACACTCACTCTAAAGTGTCTGTCACTGAGGAAAGACCATATCCAGTCTAGAAGTGGCGGCCTAATACCTATCATTCTTAGTTTTTCAATCAGGATTACATGATTCACAACATCAAAAGCTTTACTAAAGTCAAAAAATATCACATCAACAAAATATCCTCCATTATTCCACTTAGTGACAGATTCGTAAGTGATGATCAACTGATCCTCAACTGAATGACCAGCTCGAAAACCAAATTGATGGGGAGAAATAGTAGCATTGTTCTCAAAGTAGGTGACAATTTGCTTGTGAACGACACGTTCCATTAACTTGCAACACACAGATGTCAAGCTTATTGGGCGATAATTCAGAGGAGTAGATCTAGACCCTTTCTTAAATATAGGTATCACAGTGGACAGTTTCCATGCAGAAGGGAGACGACTACAACGCATCGATTCAGTGAATATCAGGTAGAGGGGGTATGCAACCATGTGAGCACATTCTTGGATGAGTCTGGGATGAATTCCATCAGGACCCATACTCGATGTTCCATCAAGATTTTTCAGTAAGCACAGCACAGTGTCAGGAGTGAAGTCCACATTGTTCAAAGTACTGTCACAATGCTGGTGTTCCTTAGGGTGAAGCAAAGGGAGGGCAGAATATACCGAGACAAACGCCTCGGCTAATAGAGTAGCCATATCAGTACAATTAGTGGTCAAGCTGTCATCACCCTTCTTCAGAGGACCAATAGTTGGCTTGCCCTTCTTTTTATGGCCAATGTAGGAGTGGACTAGCTTGGGATTGGATTTGGCTCTGGTCATCAGTCGTTCCTCATAGTCAGTCTGTTGAGTAAGGTAGTAAGACCGGTATTGACGATTGGCAATAAAGAAGTCATTCAAGGACTCAAGTGCTTGCTGGGAGTTCCTGCCAAATCTACATCTCATACATTTGAAATGCTTCCAGGCATTCTTCTTCCTAGTAAGCAGTGCTCTCGGGGGCTTGAATCGCCATGGAGGATCATTGTGTTGGGATTTGTGAGGAACATACAAGTTAATGAATGACTGGAGGGTAGAGACAAATTTGGTATACATTATGTCAACATCTAGGTGTTGGAACTCGTAATCCCAGTCAACCTGTGAGAGGTGACTTCTGATTGCGTCGTACTGACCCTTCTGCCATTGCCGTTGGGTGACAAGGACTGAGTCATGCTGGTCATGTTGTTGGGTAATTTGGAAGACATAGTCAAATACCACGGGAGAATGTTGACACTGTGGTAAAGGAGGTAGTACTTCAACATTAGTTATTCTATCAGTTTCGCTTGTCAGGACTAGATCAAGAGTATTACCAGAGGATACAAATGTGGACTCGTACACCCACTGAGTCAACCCTAATGTAGCAAAACAATTCAAGAAAAGTTTGTCATGTGGGGTTGCATGAACTGAAGGCCCATCACAGGACCAGGTGACTGATGGAAGGTTGAAGTCACCAACAAGAATAACCTCCTTGCCAACAGAAAACTCTGATAGGTAATCAATCAGCAAAACATCCTCAGGTGGAGGGTTAGATGGGGGCCTATACACTGATATCAAATAAATGTCGTATTCCTTCAAATGGACAGCACACACATTGGAAATATTTACATTACAAGACTCATAAATAATGCCCTTTCGAATATAAATACACACACCATGCTTACATACAGAGCCCTCTACATCATTCCTAACAATAGTGAACTGGTCAATATTTACAAATGAATCAGGCATAGAAGACAAAAGCCAAGTTTCAGTAACAGCTAAGATATCTAAGTTAGAATATACTATGAGATCATGTATAAAGTTTAGCTTATTGGATAGGCTATTTACATTAACAACACCTAAGTTTAATGAATAAAAGCGTAAAGTATTGCCAGGATAAGGGCTACACTGCCGGTTGAGATGGAAATCTATAGTTAGTAGTATGTGAAGTAGAATCATCATGAGTAGCATCACCCTGGCCAACAGGTAGGGCGACAGCCCCC